>BMAW01039075.1:70906-100803 GCA_019974015.1 Nephila pilipes
AAATATTTTCATAAGTAATATTGTTGCAGGAATTATATAACTATAGAAACATTCTAACTCTAAATTAACTGAATTTCGGAAGATACTTTAGAAAATACTATAACTTTATATAATATTTTTTTAACAATTTTAGTGATTACTAGATATTTCTTTCTTTCCAATGTAAGAAAAAATCCAATTTATTATTGAAATTGCAATATGAATGCAGAAGCATTTAAAATCTAATATCTAACTTCCAATTAGAATAGGAAGATAATTTATATAATTCAATAAATCTGTAGTCAATAGTTAAATGAATAAACAGATGTCGTCGGTTTTTTTATACACGTTATTTACATACAAAGAGCATATTTTGTATTTTATTGCAGCAATTTAAGAGCAAAAACATTTAAACATCTCGGAAAAACCATCAACATAAGTACCAAAACCTAACAAAACGTCTTTTTACTAGTCCCGAAATTGTTTTTTATGACTTACGACCCTATGTGCATTGGATATAACAACAAACTCATCTTTTCTGCACTTCAAAAATGTTACATTTTCCTCGACCCCTTCAGCAATGTATTTGCTTGAGTGTCTTTTTAATGATCTCAATTTATGTCAGTCGTTTGTCGTTGCGTGTCCAACAGTCATTGCTGAAGTTAAGCATTTTGGTGAAGTTCGGTTGGTTTTGGGAGTAGGAATATGAATAGGATCATTTGGAAACTGCACAAAAAAAAAATCTTACTCGGATCTTTTGATACTTTTCTCTCTTCCCCCTCCCCTCTTTTTGCTATTCTTTTTTCAACACGCTATCTAATGAGTTAAAAAGAGTATGTGTCAAAAACAAGGTATCTATACTTTTTTTATCGGGTCTTTTTGTTTTGATTATCGATGTCAATGTTTCAGATTTTTTTTGTTTTTTTTGTTTTGTTTTTTTGGTGAAATGTTGAAAACAACGGTAAAATTCCGAAGAAGCATAACATATATATAAGTAGTATTTTTAGTAAGAAAATAATTAAAGATTTAGATTTCTCTACAAATTTTATTAAAAATTTTAATTTTTTCTTCGCTTTGTTGAAAGAATCATTTTTCCTTAACAGTAGGTGGGGAGTAAAATGTTATTAAACGTATCGAATAGAATTTGCGTTTTAACCAAAAAATGAATAGGATAAGTGCATCAAGAAATGAAAATTTTGCATCGCATATATATGGCAGATATTCTCCATTATAACACGGTTCTAGAAGTAGGGAAAACATTCACAAATAGCGCGTCCCTCAGAGCTAACATGTGGCCATGGTTGTTAGTAGTCACGATCGTAGATTCACGGCCTGCGGGTTTATTTATTTATTTTTTGTCTTGTCGTGAATTCGAGTCTTGATACACCAAAGAAACTAGTCAAGGAATAAAGCCCTTTCAATTGCGAGGTGTGGAATTTTGAAAAGGGGTGTCGTCCTCGTCACATGACCGAGACTCATATTGTGAGGCCCGTCGCTAGTAGCCCACGCGTTATTTCTCAATGCGTTATTAATTAGCAATCATATTTTTTAACTTGCGGAATCCAACTTCTTTTTTGTACTAGTTGTTTTATTATCTGTTACACAGATCCGCATAACATGACATTTTTGGAACATAGCAAGCGTATTATATTAGGATAAACTGTATTTTAAATAACAAAATAAAATAAAGTAGTTATAAAGATCATAATTTACTTTGAAAACGTATATTTGTTGTAAAATAACGTACATTAAATACAAATTTTTCTTAAAGCAAAATATATTTAAAAGATTCATAACAAATCTATAGTTATTCAAGCTCAATAAATTTTCCAGTATTTCAAATAGTTTCAACATATTTCCATTTATTTTAATGTATTTTATATTCCACTAGAATATACATTTTCTGGAATAAATCATTACAGTGTTGAAATATTATTTAGTGTTAATGTTTCGAAACTGTACGCGCTTTTTTTCTTTGTCTGTCACACAGAAACGCAAAAGAGAGCTCGTGGGAATTTCTCTGTAGTTAAGCCAAATATATCACATAATACTACATAAATGCCCAAATGAGAATTCAAAGCATAATTTAACTATTCTAACTTCAGAGTAAATTAACTGCAGTAATTAAAAAGTAATTAAGACTTCTTGAAGTAATTTAGTCACTTTAAGTGCTAGAAGTCATCTTCTTCTTTATCATTTTAAAGTTAAAATATTTTGTACGGCCCAATAGAGAATAGTTACAATCTTCAATGCGTTTCGGATATTACGACTTTGAAAGTAATGGGTTTACTTATTATGTGAAAAAATGACATTAATTTATTTTCTGGAAGGATTGATTACGAAACGCTATTATGTGTTTTCGACCACTCTTGTTATTTTCAACTATTTTTGAATAGGACGAGGACAACATCTGAACTTGTATTACATTCAGTTTGTATTTAGGTTATGCGAGAACAATGCGCGGGCTGTAAACATTCTCATACTTTTGAATTTTAGTCACGTCGCGAAGACAATTCATGATTTGTCAATCCCCTCACAAAAATTTCTTACCATCCCAATGGCACGACACACACACACACAAGGAGCCTCAAAAGATTTAACGTGCATCATTTCTTCTATATCATCGGGTCTTTTATGGCATCAGGATTATCCTTTAAACGTTGCCAGGAAATTGTCAAAATCGCCAATTTGCAACTTTTAATTTATTTTAGTCATTTAGTGGCTTATTGAGCTTCTTATTGTCAGGACAGTATTATTATTATGTGTGCAGGTTATAACTTTTCAAACGAGAAGAGATATTTGCTTGGGTAATTGGAGACAAAATGAAACATATGTTTATGTAATGGTTCCTCACTAATTTCCTTAGTACAACCTACCAGACTAAATTCAAAAAAAAATTACGCTTCTAAATTTAGAATTTCGTGGATATGACTTTGAGAAACACTTTTCTTCTTGGTATACCAATAGAAAATGTATGATTCTTTTTTACAAAAGTTATGTATTTGGTGTATCAATGTGACCCACTTCAGTGCTAAAGCACTGGGCCGTCGTTACGCACAAAGTATTCAGCCAATAAATAGTTAATCAGGTAAATCTTTAAATTATATTTATTCTGCCCAAAAATGATAACGAAGAAATGTTTGTATTCCGAAAGTGGAGCATTTACTAACTTGTATCCTAATCTAAAAATTAAAATTGAAACTTCTACTTATCTTAATGACATCAAAACTGGATCTCAGACAGGAACAATACTTATAATCAAGGTTGGATTCAAAAATCAGCTAACCCTCTATCTCCTCCCAACACATTAATACGTCTTATCTCTTCATCTTATCTCTTCGTCTGATCATTTCATATTAACTAAACTTATATACATATATATAGCAATACTGATTTGCATGTCATGGTTTATTCATGAAAAGAGGATGTTTAATCAAATAAAGTAGTAAAGTAATTCTAAAAGGGTAGTTGAAGGAGAAGAAGCATCAGGACGAGTTATAAACTTCCGAGTTTAGCTAGAGCTGATTATAAATGTCTTGGTCATGTGGCGGCTAGTGATCACCCAAAGTGATCTACCACTACGAGAACGAGTCGGCTATTCTGCCAAGTCAAGCCAACTAAAGTGATGTGAAGCTAAAGTGAATTAAATTCCATCTTCTACCCATTATATAAGGTAGCACTGAAAAGCAATCGAGAAAGGAATCGCATTGAAGTTTCAAGGTTCTCTCTTCTATTTTGCTGTTTCTATTAAGCTGTCGGGTCATCTGCTTATGATTGTCCTCATTTTAAATTCTTTCTAAATGATTAAATAAAATCGTTGCTGTTAGCATACGTAGCGCCAAGTCTTCCTGTATTAATTACCTTCTGATTGGGGAGTCCGTTGTGTTCACCTCAAAAATGGTGATCTCGCAACAGTGATTTCAGCAGCAAAAAGACATCGCTGTACGCTGAGCAGTCTAGTGCGCATAATAGTTAGGACTCTTCAACTTCTTAATCTAGTGATCTTTCAGTTCATATCTCAATTAAACCTGATTAACAAGATTTTACGACTTTTCTTATAGTTGTTCCCTCTTCTAAGTAATTGGTGGTCATTTCAACTAAATGCTAATGAGCAACTACCGAAAGTTAAGATTAAATTTCGTAAATCCTTGAATGGTCATCCTTTACTACTTTTATTTTACCAAAAAAAGTTATTTTTATAGTTGTTTCAGTTTCATCCTAGAATTGGGATCGTGTTATCATAGTGGTTATGGTAGCGGACTGGCAGCCGGCGATTTTCATCGAGTCGTGTTTTCAAGCTTCGATGCCATTGCTGAGGCTGAGGCATCATAAATCTATCAAGGCTCAAAGTTCCCCCCCCCATGGCGTGAAGTGGAAGTTATGAGAAGGGATACCAGCTCAGGTGTCGTCCTCGTCACTTGACCGAGGTTCAAAATTACGAGGTTCGTTACCATTAGCCCTCGTATTGCTTCTAGTGTGATGTTAATAAAACCAAACCAAATCAAACCTTCATCCTAGAATTCAAGGCAAGTGATATAAATCTATCTTCATACCAAAACGAAACAATAATAACTTAAGGTGATCTTAATCTTGTCAGGTTCCCGGGTCAATTTAAGCGTCGCAACAAATAAGCGTCAACAAATATTAACTTTCAGGATATTAAGGACTGTAGTTTGTGATTATACCCATCATCATCTTCTATGCACCCCTAGGGGGACCAGCATACCACAAGGTCAAAAAACCTTCGTACCATCTAATAAAAGCATCCCAACATCACTCCCTAAAAAATACTTCTTATTGCTTCACTGCCCCTAATTACATCTCTCTAGCCCCCAAGGAATCCCTCGAATTGTTCTGGGAAACTTCAACCACCCCTCATCTAATTCTCAACGCACACACTGCTCACTTATTTACTATTCTTCACCATGGAGACTGGTACATTCTGGTACGGCCATCCCCCTAAACAATACCACAACCCCCGAAGAGCCACATACTATCGGCCTCACTAATCTCACTCTGAGGGCACCCGCACGCGGGGGAATAAGGCCCACACAAATGAAAAGCATAGCGAACGGGACTCGGGATGATTAGAAAGCTCGGGAAAACATCTTCGTTTGATCTTCTGCTAGACCCCGGGCGGAGATTAGAAACCGCAAGAGGGGTGGAATGCGGGGTGTAGTTTTTATTTTGCGCGCCGAATGACTCCCCTGTCGACATCTGTAGGAAACTGTTTCAATGGAGAGTGTTGTGCAGCTTGTAGGTCTTAATTTCCTGCGATTGTGGCGACTTATGGCTGTTGTCCTTTGGAGCGGAAGAAGTGTTTTTTGATTTCGAATTGGAAAACATGTTCCATTTGTCATGTTTTGTTTCTTTAAGACGGCTTTTGTCTTAATCTTAAAGAATGGGACCTGAATTCGGTGCCTTTTTTCAACAAAAAAAAATACCTTAGAAGATTAGTACCAAGTGTTGACTGTCGTTCCGCATCTTAAACAGTATAATTTATTATTCTATATACATTTTTTAAACAGTTTATTTTTTCCAGTGAAAAATACATTTAATATTTCGCTTTTCTGAATTTCAATGATAAACAAATTTTGTAGTATAAATATTCAAGGAAAACTTGCGCTTTTATGGAATGATTTAAAAAAAAAAGTGAATTCTATTACAAATGAATATCGTACTTAGAATTACACGAACTAAATGTTATCGTATTTTAACGAGTGTAAGAAATTCCTATTTCTAAAATTTAAAACCTTAAAACAGAGTACGACTTTCTTATATATGGATATCAACAAATAAATCACCCAAATTCTTTGTAACGAACTGGCATCGTTAATTATATTAAATCCACATATACGTAATAATAATTAACCATCTGTCTTTACCTTTCTTTATACAAGTACAAGCACTATCAAAATAAATTAATATTGTGGAGCGTTTGCTTAATCACGTCCATAACCAAAGATTATAAATATGAATTATATTTATATTAAAAGAAGCAAAACTGGATCAGATTCCAGTATACTTCTAGAGTCTGATTAATTTTTTTCAAAAATCTCCTCACATTTGTTCACATCCGTATATTGTGCTAATTAATTTCTCTCTAGCTCTTTTATCTCTTATCATATCTCTGTAATATCTTCAATAACTCTACCTGAGTCTCTTCATTTCTTATAGTAATGATAATTTAATTAAATCCCGGCTCTTTCACAAGGTGAATTTCTCAATTTAAATAAGTTTAAAAGTTGCTAAAAAGCGTTAAATAAAGGAAAATGCATGTGAAAACTTGTTACAACCATGACAGAAACGCAGATTTAAAAAAGTATATTTTTACCCAAATTAACTATTTGCAATTCATGAATTTAACACATTGGTCAACTGACAAATTACAAATATTACTGTAAATAACTAAACAGAAGTTATTACAGTTTAGAGCGTAAGTCTAAATTGCTACAATCTATTAAGATAAGACCTTCTTTGCTACGTGAGTAACGAAGTTAATTAACTAAGAATATTTGAAACCTAACGAATGCATACTGCAGAATGTGAAATGTTATAAATTGCTGAAAGAAACACAATCAAAAAAGAAAAAGAAACTAAAACTATCTAATGGTTATTTTAGGAAGTCTTGAAGGAATAAATTATTAAGTTATCAGTATACCTTCGGAGAAAATTTTTTCAAACACATTGATATTTGCAATCAAAATATTTTTAATGCTGAAACATAACCTAATACAAGGAAAAACACATTTAATAATCTACTTTTAATTAAAAAAATTGGTGTGGAAAACATGGTGAAAATAGTACATAAATTCATTATTAGGATAATGCTCATAACTAAAAATTAAACAAAAATATCATTATTCTGTGAATTTTATCGTATTAATCATAACGTTTGTTAGGGCTGGTGCTATTTTCATGATGGAAATCATATTACTACAATTTTTATTGTATTTTGAGTCGAATAACAATGAGAAATAAAAATAAAAAGTTATAGCAATACATGATTTACACCTTTGTTACTAAAAACATATCAATTTTACAACTATGAAAGTAGTAGAGGTTCTTAAAAATATATACGGAATATAATGGCAAAATTTAAATTAATTTGGTTCATAACTTCTTCTGATATCTACGTTGCCATATGCAAATATGTCGAGAAAACTCATTTTGAGAAAAATCAAAAAGAAACGTTCAAATGCAAATAAAAATTAGCTACCGATTAAAATTCAAATCCCTGTAACGTAAGTTCTAAATAAGGTATAAGCAAAATTCAAACACTATTATAAAGGAAAAAAAGTTTAAGTTCTAAACTGACATTAAAATTAGAAAATCGAATAGTTTGACAATAATGACATTTTAAAGGTGCACCGATACCTGAAAGTCTACTCTTTAATAAATTAAATCGTATTATATCAACATTTTGCAACACATTAAAATAAGTAAAAAAATAATCAATTGATATATATATATATATATATATATATATATATATATTGTTTTTGAGAATGAGATTATCAAAATTATATAACACTACCTTTCAATGTTTGATTTTCTTAAATCGAAATCTTTGGTTTTGATTTTTTATTTCTATATTCAATTAATATTCTCTTCAGACATAATCTTACAAATATTTTGAGTTACAGACTGTACTCTAGAATATTTAATAGTTTTATTACTTTTAATTTACGAATGCCATAAAAGTTAAGCATTGTTGCGCTTACCCATAATTTCATTACGTATCTAATATTTTTCATACTTCTTTGCATCATTTTACAATCAAATTTATTTGCGACTATCATCCATGTACAAATTCCTTCACATATTATCATTTCCGGTTAAAAATTCTACGAGAGATCTAATTACGAATGTTTGCGAACTCTTGTTATACGCATATACTCGTATCTATTAACGAAAATCTTACATATTACATGAAGTCTTCTTATGATTTAAAGTTATCTTCTTATGGTAATATTATATATCAAAATTATATATAATTACAATTTAATTGCGAAAGTTTTCAGGTTACATTTTACGAAAAGTAATAGATTATCTTATGTAATCCAGTAACGCATAAACAGAACCCATAAACACAGTAGAAAAATGAGCTATAGATTGAATAAATCTACAAACATTTCACAATTCAAGTAACCTTTATCATTAGAATTCTCATCTGAAATTCTTTTAAATATTCAATTTGTTTATACTTATCTTGGGTATATCACAATTGGTTTAATATTATTAATTATTTTATCATCAAATTTTATAAAGAAAGTTCGAAAGCTAATGGTTTAATTTTGAGAAATGTTTTTATATAATTTGTATATGATGGCTACTTCTTTCGGAAAATTTAATTTACGATGTTTAAGTCCATATATTTAAGAAATTTTTACTCTGTTTCTTTTAAATGCATTTCGTTGTTTTCTGAAATTTACATTTCATTGTATTATTAGCACTACTATCATTGCAAATATCATCAGATGAGAATTTATTTAATTTTTTCACGTATAAGCTATAGCTTGTGAGATACTTAGTGAAATATTAAACATTAATAAACAATGCATAAATGTATATTCAACTGTCATTCAAATGCTTCAAAACTCTTTTCTTATATATGATTAAGGCTAACGTCTATTGGCCATGTTGATTTCGGGAAGTAATGTTATTCTTATGGAATTTCTATTATCCTCCTCAAATGTTTCATTTGATCTATTTTATGCAATAAAGTGCATCTGAAAGAGTAAGAAATAATGAAGGTTTCTGTGAAAATAAATTTTTCCTCCGATTTTTAAAAATATTTTTACCCCCCTTTTAAATATCCGGTACTTAATGTTCATAAATCGGAAAGAAAATGTAATTCCTCTGAAACCTTCATTATCTTTATTCTTTCGGATATACTTTTTTGCATTCATATTGGTAGGTTGTATAGCTTTGAGTATAGTATTAATAATTCTATAATATTTTTTTACTTAAGTATTTAATATAGTACAGTATTTTTACGTGCACAAGGAAACCTTGAGCATGAGATACCCTTGATTTTAGGAGAATTAATTTTGAAATTTACTTTTCATTTTATTATTAATAATTTTTTCATAGCAAATACCATCAAAAGAGATTATTTTTAATTTTTTCACTTCCAAGTTATTAGATTATGAGCTACTTTTTATGAAAAATTAAGCAGTAACTATCAACGTGTAAATGTATATTAATTTGTCATTAAAATACTGAAAAACTCCTCTCTTATATATGGTTGATTATTTTATCAAAGTATTTAATTTACAAATGCCTTATTTTAGGAACCCTCGTATATCAGATACCCCTGTTGTGAGGAATCTTAAAGTAACTGATGCCTTTTCGATAAAAAAAAAGTAAGCTTTATTTTATATCTATTATAAATAACCCTGCCTTTTTGAAAATTAATACAATTCATCACTGATAATATTAATGCATTTTTTTATTCAAAGAAAATTAGATTTAGAAGCATAAACATCTATGTATGAACAATTAATAATCTATAACTGTACTTGTATTTGTAAGTCATGTATTTACATTTTAAAGACATATTGTACAAAGTTCACTGCATTTGTAATTTTTAGAATTTCCAGAAAGAATACTCAAAATATTATTTCTAAACATAGCTCTAATTTTGAAATTTGTAATCAATAAAATTTTGAAAATTTACAATTTTATAAATCAAATCTCCTTTAATTAATTCTCAAGTACCGTGCAAAGTATAAAATTTGTGAATGTTTATTATAAGAGAATTATGTTCAATGTATGGTAAGTAACTTTATTTAATGTTACGGAAAATATCTACACCATGGATAAAGTAGATTTTGTGGAAAGTGTGCTAGAATCCTAAAATCAAATTTTGAGAAAAACACAAATACATATATTTTTATTACGGCGTGACACGTTTACTAAAATATTTTAAATTCAATTTCCGGAATTCTATTGATCAAATTCTCATAAACAATTTATCTATGACTCAGAGAAGCGTCCTCTGTTTTTAACAACAAAGTAAAGAAATATTTCTTTCTTTTTAAAGAAAACTTTTACATAAAACTTTCAGAATATTAATAACTCTTACAGTATTATACAGTACAAATTTTAAAATTCCAGAATATTAATAGCTTATCCGTTACATATTATAAGCTCTATAACTCTGTAAAGTAATATTTTGTGATCCGTTCATATATTCGAGACATAAATTGAAGAGAGTTTTTTTTTTAATTCATGAATATATGCAAAAGAGTATTCTACTATTATCTAAGCTTTTTTTAAGTTCGTCTTCCATACATGAAATGACTTCCATGATGTATAAGGTACCTTAATAAATTCAAAGTCTGGTAAGAGCTGACTAAATTTTTTAAAAAAATTGTTCTATGCAAATCCTTGCGAAAAAAATATACAGTCTTCAAAGGGACTCTTTTCATCTAATTAAAGTTTTTTATTCATTTATTTTATTGTATCACGTGATCTATAAAAAGGGCTCATTTATTGGACAATTTTGACAAATCAGTATTCTTCTTTGACTCCTACACATTTGAAGAAAGAAGCCAAATCAAAAAAGAAATACTTCGAAAATCTTGACGAAAATATGTGGTTCTAAATTGCCTTTACATTCTAAATAATAATTGTATTCATTTTCAGTCATTCCTAGAATCATGATTACATAGAATTTAATACATCATTCGACAGGCAAAAGAAATGTTTGATTTTCATATATGTTTTTTAATCAAAAAAAATAGAAGAAATTTGTTGTAGCATATTTTTGAAAATTATGTTCTCTACTGGGGGAAAGGTGACATCTTATATATATGAAAATCCTTTTTATAATAAAATTGATAAAATGCGACATTTAGAGATTGAATAAAATAACACTCCCTTTGATATTTAGAAATAAATTGTGGAATTTTAAGAGTTAATTACCTTAAAGTTTGGTGAAATGTTTTTATCAAATGTATATTTTTTTTGTAGTATACATTAAAAGAAATTTTTTCCTTTATATGAAAGCATTCAATTTTTCACTTCTGTGTTCTGATACAAGGCCGTTTAAGAGTGTGGCTTATTATGGTGTCAAAAGTTATACGAAGATTTGAGTTTCGAGCCATCGAGAACTTTGTTAACAGAGGTCTTAAATTCATTCAAATCGCGCAATTTTAAGTATTGCTCTTAAAAGAATAGATGATGCTTCTCTAATTCCATAAGTGTATTATTCAAGAAAATTTGATAAATAGAAAATTTAATTTTAAATTACAAATAAAAAAAAGCTTCGCATTAAAAAATAACTGCAATTTTCTTCAGGGTTCCGGAACTCCTTCTCAAAACCTGCATTATCCATAGTACAGATATCTTCCTCATTATGAAATGATGAGCAAAATATCATTTTTTATACAGGTTATTTATTTCCTATACAGTAAACCTTAATTTTTCTAATTAAAATTAATAATTTTTCAAGTATTTCCTAGTATTGTATAAATGTTATTAAATATTGTTATTATTATATAATATACAAAACAAATAGAAGAAATTTGAGAAGTAAAATTTTTAAAATTTAATATTCCACATTAAAATTTTGTTCAGTTTCTAGAACGTTTCGTTTAAAAAATTTCTGCATATTTATAAGTTATAAATATTGTAGATTTTATGAAGATATACCTAAAGAAAAGTACACGATTTGTAACTGTAATTACAGCAATTGAATATTGATAGCTTATACAAAACTGCTTATGTATATGATAAGAATTTAGAAATTAATTAATAAAGTAAATAAGACGAATTTCAAATTGGTGGTTTATTTATTTCGCTGAGATACGGGAGAGACAACACTTATCCATATGGCAGGAGACACAGCTCCGCCGCTTCACTTACAGTACAAGAGAGCAGAAGACCGTAAGAGAGAGGAATTTTACCCCTTAATTGATTTTATACAGGGATTTCTACTGGTCTCGTAGGTAACTCACGTAGTATAAGATGAAGGGAAAATGAGGGATATTTATGACGTCTGTCAGTCTAATAGGGATTTTTTTCTGACAGATTTATGACAACGTGAAAGCCTATTAAACAGATTTTATGAGCACTTGGTCTAATAAATAAAAAGGATAATTTGGGCTTGGATCAGCAAAGAGGAATGAACTCTTTACTTTAGTGGATTAGACAATGGGAGAATGAGGAAATAAAATAATTTTTATGTCAGATCATTACAAATTAAAGTAGAATCATTACATACATATGTGATATTATTTACATAAAAAGATTCATGACCGTACATATTTCTCAATATTAAAAAGGCACCTACATCGCTTTTAATGTTATAAAAGAGAGGATTGTTTGAAGTCATAAAATAAGCGAATATTTCCTTGTCGAAGATGTCTACTTTACTTTATCATCTATAGAACATAAAAATGTATGACCCTCATTTTAATAATTTTTAATTTGGATGCATTGCATGTGAAATATTGTAACCCAATTTTAAATAAAAGGGGTTTCTTATGCTCATTAAAACTAAGTATATAATTTTTAGGACATTTCAACTTACTGATTTCCTTATAAAATAATTCCGAATTTCTTCGCCAACAATACATCCCTCTTAAAACCAAAGTAAGTCCGTTCTCTTCCCACTAAAATCCCATCAAAATCTCTCTCCATCTGAAAAGTAATAATCGCGTAAAGCATCTTCTTCCCCAATCACTCCCTCTAGGTCTTGGAAATCCTAATTTTCTTTTAGTGATTGCATCGAGAGCCTGGCTTGATTTTCTCGCCGCTTGTTTGTGGACTTCTGCTAATGAGTTCGCTTTCGCTTCATCCCTGGGCCTGATTCCCAGTTCGGGTCTTATGGGGAGTCCCAAATCCGTTTCCCTTCTTTGAGGGTAGGGTAGCGGAAAGAAGGCAACGCAGACGGAGTCTAATTGAAATCCTCATCAAGAGCAGTCTGGGATACATCCAATCTTATCTAATTATGGCGTTTTTTGTCTACTTCAGATGTTATTTGTGAAGAATTCTTTTAATTTTCTTTTATACTAACCCTGTCTGGATCCCAAAATTAGTCAACAGGACACAAGTTCTAATCATATTTATGGGGGAAACAGAGTAATAACGCCTATGTAGTCGTGTAACACCTGTACATACATTTATTATTTTTAAATCGTTAGCATTTCAAGGTATATAATAAGTACGCTTCACTTTAATACTTAAGAGGTTAAACTGATTTTTAAATACAATACATAATTAAATTATATAATTATGCTTTAATGAATTATATTATAATATTATTAATTATTATTATTTCTTACGTTTAGAGTTTTATAGAATTAAATGCGAGTACAGGGGTGTTGTGAGAAATTTTTCACTTCGGGTGGTGAGGAGCATCTCCCATTTCAACATCGGCCGCGGTAGCCTAGTGGTCATGGCTTCGGATTCGTGGCCGGCGTTTTTCGTTGAATCACGGGGTCGATCCTTGGCCGCTAAAGACCCGCCGTGTAGCCGGGGCTAATGCACGTTAAATCTGTTCGAGGCCCAAAGTCTTGGCGTGGCGTGGATGTTAGGAGAGGGGGGTGCCAGCTCAGGTGTCGTCCTCGTCACTTGACCGTGGTTCAAAATTACGAAGTCCATCGCTAATAGCCCTCGTGTTGCTTCTAGTGCGACGTTAATAAAACTAAAATAAACCCATTTCAACACTCGTATCTTAAAATTAATTTCAAATTTCATTGGTTATTTTAAAGGTGAAAATAATGTTTATGTAGAGTACGGGATTTCAAACAATATTTTTTTCTAAAAAAAAAAAAAAAAAAAAAGAGACAAGTATAAAAAAGTTTGTTTTCGATTTTCAGTACATAGCAATCATCTTGGGGTGTTGGGTTACAACCCTTATATCTGCTTGTTGTTACGCTACTGCATGGGCCATAATTTAAATGAGAAAATGTAAAAATAATTGTTTCCAAAACAAATATGTGTAATATTTTGGAAAATGCTCTTTTTTTCCCCTCGGTTTTAGAAGCATTCAATAAATAAGCCATTTTTTTTACTTTACAAATTTGTATTTAAAAATTAATTTAATTTATTTCTTAAACATATTAAAGGAATTTTAAGCATATTTTACCCTGGGCTCTCTAGAGACTCCTCTTTGTTTTCGACCCATCTTCTCTTCAAGAAATTTTTACCTTTTTCCTTATTTTTGTTTCTAACGTGTAGATCACAAATACGCATTATTTGGCGCAACATTATCAGATTTGGTTTTTGCGTCATGAACCTTAACTTTCAATTACTCTTCTGTTCTCCCGTTCTTATAATAAAAATTTAATCTAGATCATAAGTAAAAAAATTATCAAAAATTGATAAGTAGGTTTATCAAATGTGCCCGTAACTGAAATAAATCTAACTAATCATAAATTGAATCCTATTCTTAAGATTTAAGTGAAAACAGCTATAAGCTAATGAGTTCCGGAAGTTCTCGACATTCATTTTAAAATATAAATAAATGCAAAAGAATATTTCAAAGATTGTAAAGGTATGTCTCATAGAATTGAATTATTATTTTTTTTCATTATTATTTAGGCCAAAACTTTACGGCAGCGTTATTTACCGAAAATAAGAGAAGCGTCAACACTTATTAAATTTTAGCTTTATTATGATCTAAACTTAATAGAAAAAAATCTGAGAATTATGAATTTAACTAAAAGAAAGCGATTGAACACTTTTTTTGCGTAATATTTTTGTAATATAACAAAAATAACCCAAAGAATAAGAGAATCTAATCCATTAACCCATTAACTCTAATGGGTAACCCATTAAAGCACATAAAATTAGAGTATTTGAATTTGGATTCTTTAAAATAATTGATACTTCTACGACAAAGAAAAATGAACATATTGTAGGCCAAATTCAAGTAATTCTAATTATTTTTTTAAAAGATTAAAAGCACTAGAAGTAATATTTTAGCGTTGAGATATCAATACACTAATGGATCTGTTTATGCAATTAATATCTCATGAATTTTCATAAGTAATTATGCATGAGCAATTATTAATTAATATCTGAATTTATACTAGTTAGTCGTGTACTTTGGTATATCTTGCATAAAATCCACTATATTCAAAACATTAAAAAATTTCAGCATACTTATAAATTTAACATTTTATGCCCCGATCATAATTGTAATTTCAAAAACTAAATGTGCTTCTTTTTTATTTTGGAATAGTTTTTATACAAACATTGTGAAATATTTAAAATTTGAGTGTTAATTTTAAAAAATTACCTTCATTGTACAGAAAATAACCTCATCATATAATGCACAAAATATTAGCGATATGGATAAAGTAGATTTTGAGAAAGGTGTACTAAAATATCCCACGAAACCTTATTTGGAGAAAAACGGAATTACAGATTTTTTTCTCTACGGCAAAGCACGCCTCTGTAACATTTTAAAATTCAGTTTTCAAACTTTTCTTTTCAAATTTTCATAAATGATACATTTGCAGAATCATCGAAGTATTTTTCTATTTCTTAACAGAAAAGTAAAAAAATGAAAAACTGTGATTTAATAAACTTAAATGCTAATGAAGTGTTGATAAACAAATAATATCTACAAGATATTTATGAGATTTTTGCACAACAATCATAATGTCATATATCTCCCTCTATTCTTCTCTTAATTATTGAGATACCATTTTCAACATATATAAATCGAATGTTAAAGTTCTCCCTAAACAGTGTAAGGTCACCTATATTTCATTTCACAAAAGTATACACATTATTCGAATGCTTTATAAAAAAATAATATTTCATTAATGTCGAAATGAGGGCAATACCTGATATTTTCCGAATGCTATTTTATCACACATAATTTAATGGGAGATATTTCTTTTAATTACAATAATAATTTCTTCTTTTTCCATTATTTCAAATTCAAATATCTCCCAGTTTATGAAATTAATTCCATGGAGTTAAAAGTTTATCCGTTGCGCAATATAAATTTACTTAATCGCACAAAAAGAAGCGCAAAATGCTATACGAGATTTTTTTTTTTTTTATCGCAAGCGAACATTTCACTAATCTGTAAAATCTTCTGTAAACGCTTTAATTGAAATTTAGAAATGAAGGTTCTCTAGTCCTGAATATGGTTTTATTTTTCCTTTTATAATTGAAATGATGTATTGATGTGCAAATTAGCAAATTTTGAGTCTTGTCTTTTGGCTAAATGAAAATATTTTGTTCCATCTATCTCCTTATTTAGAAATGTGTTAATAGAAGTATTTGTTTCAAGACAGACTTTAAAATGCTACATTAATTTTGTACTTTAAATATTTTCCTAAATCTGTTGTATATTCTTTTTAAGAACGCGAAGATTACATTTTTTATGACAGTGAGGGATAGTTATATTCCTAAAATTTATATGCTTACTTATTAATTTTTTTGAAATATAAGAAGATATTTATGGTATTTTTGAAATTATTTTATTTCGTAATTTATTACTTTGAAACATCGTAGGGCCGCGGTGGCCTAGTGGTCAAGGTCGTGGACTTGCGGCCGGCGGTTTTCGCTCAGTCGCGGGTTCGATCCTTGGCCGCCAAAGACCCGCCGTGTAGCCGGTGCTGATGCTCGTTAAATCTGTTCGGGGCCCAAAGTCCTCCCGTTGGCGTGGTGTGGATGTTAGGAGAGGGGGGTGCCAGTTCAGGTGTCGTTCTCGTCACTTGACCGTGGTTCAAAATTACGAGGTCCGTCGCCAATAGCCCTCGTGTTGCTTCTAAGTGCAACGTTAATAAAAACTAAACTAAAAAACTAAAAAAAAATTGAACCATCGTAGTTTCTCATTGTTGGGTGGCACGTCTTAGTTTTACAAGATACATAGTTAACAAAATTGATCCAAACATTCATTAATTTACAAAAGAAAACGCATGCTTGATCCAGACCATAAAATCGCAGTCATTTTTGGCCTATTGCCTCTTTCTTGAAAAAAGAAATTACTTACCTTCCCTATTTTTCGGGGGGGGGGGGGGTCGGGGACGATTCTTGTTCTTAAAATCAATAATATTGTTGCGATTTTTCAGATCCTCAACAAATGTTTCAAACCAGAAGAAGTCAAAAAAGTAAGTTATCATGCAAAAATATTTATTTTCCCACTAGTTTGAGTACAGTTTATTCCATGTCATTGAAAGCTATACTCTAGCTTTCAAAAGAAAAGTGGGAAATCTATAGGTTTGTCAGTATGATTGGAAATTCATGGTGAGATGACATGCAGGTAGTAGACTTAGTCTTGTCGTGATCGGTACAAACTTTTCAATATACATAAGCTTCGTAAACGAAGTCGTAACATACACATACATAGGGTGATGATCCGTGTGGTGCACTGCGCATAGTGCGTCTTGTTCACGTACTCACATCTTCACTTCAGTCAAAAAGGTATTTGGAACAAGAGTATAATACATTATAATCTAATCTTAATGGGGAATTATCCGGCTTAAAGGACATTTAGAACTATTTGTTGAATAATGTGTTCAAATATTTTTTAACATTAATGAAGCTTTTCAGCGTGAACCTGCAAATATTGGTCGGAGGGAGGGAGGCAGCATTTGGTCTTCTGGGTCCCATTGTATCCCTTTACCCCCCCCCTCTTTGGTCTTAATATATTCGCAGTGAAACGTTGATTTCGACAAAATGGTGCAAATATGAAAAAATTGAGAAGAAAGATCCAAAAAAATAGAAATATCGCTGTGTATCTGGAGTGTGTATCAAACGTGTACAGCAAAGACAATAAATCTCTTGGGGGTGAAGGAAAATCCCTCGAGGACATCTTTGTCAAAAATCTCACATTTACCTAAAAAGCACAATCGACTAATGGGATAGTTTGCTTTCGGGCCTGCCACTCCTACACTGTCCAAAACAATTTCTCCTCTCTGGTTCCTCATCAACGCGAGAAGCAGTTCTCTGATTGTCTAGCCACGTAAAACGCGATACTGAAACAAAACCGATTTCAAGCAATAGCATAATTTATAGTGCTTACTCTTTAAACTTTCTAATTTTGTTTGCTTTTAATGCTTTCTTATTCTATTTTAATGAATTTTTGATTTTAAAATCTCTTAAGAGGTAAAGTTTTTAATAAATTCTTAAATTTGAATTTAATTTCATGGGCAAGTAAGAGACCTATGTAAATCCTTTTCAGACATCAGATTGGAGATTAAAAGCTGGAAGGCCTAAGAGCTCTGTTAACCATCCGACCTGTACCTAAAGAAGTTAAAACACCGAAGGGAATTTCCTAAACTAAAAAGCATTTTGAAAAAAAAAAAAACGTTATTTAAAATTACATAGTTTAAATAAATCACTTAAAATAAAAACTAATATTTATTCGAAAGCATCAAAACTGCAACACTATTTTTGCATTACCTCATGCTTCTCTTATTAAAATGCATCCCCTGATCAACATAACAACTAAGAGAGAACGTGACCTGGCTCTCACACACAAGAAACGTGTTGGAGAGTAGTACATAATGAAATTAAAAGTTCGATATGATTCGCCGCATTGTTTTGGTGATGAAATATTTAATCTTGTGTGATAAAAAAATAATTAATAAATAAATTGATTGATTGATAAATTGATTTTTATCTTTGTCTCCAACTCTTATAAATATTTGTTTTTAATAAATATGTGCTGAACATTATCTAGTCGTTAGAGCTCTACATAATACAATACATTATATATTGTGTTTATTTTATAGACATGTTGAATCTAGCGAGAGAGTAATTCAAAAATATAAAAGACTAAGTACCTTCCATCTTAAGAGCAATTTTAAAGCATCGAGAAATCTAAAAACCTAGTACGTTTGCAATAATTTTAAATAAATCGAGATAAAAATCTTAGATACCAAGACTATCAATTCATCAATGCTAAAGCATTTATTGGAGCGTGAGTCAGTTTATCATTTTAAATATACATTCAGAAGAAAATATACAGTTAAAATCATAAAACTTCGCCATCTAAATCCAGTAGACCGTGATTAAGTTATACATCAATTCAATATTAAAATGAATATCATCCACCACAGAAACAGGCATTTTAAATTTGCATTTTTCAGCTTACCGCAAAGCACTAGAAAAATAAAGTAGCCTTTTTGAGTGACTGCAAATGCCGATTTTCTTTCAAAACTGCTACTTAAACCAGAATTTTTTTTTTTTACCTTAAGCTGTTTTTTTGTTAAAAGCATAGGGAAAATGTAGCTACTCGGTTTCATGCAATACTAGTAAGCAGGTTTTGGTAATTATTATCTCGAAATCCTTCATGACAGGTTTAACATATTTCCATAAAGTACCATAGTCGTGAAAGGATATATCTTTTACCTTTTTTTCTGTAACAACTGCATGATTTATATAATCCAGCTTTCTTTGCTGTATAGATTTATTCGTAAAATAACGCAGCGTTTAAAAAGAAACTGCCTCATAATATGTGGAAAGCATTAACGTATAGTTTACAGTATCCTTAAAAACATGTTTCATTACCAGGCAGATTTTCTTAAAGCTTCGCATTTTTTTTTCTGAACATGTTTTCTGAAGTTATTCTCTGTATTTAGTTTTTTATATCCTTCTTCTATAGATATACGCAGAATATTTCGAAAAACCATTGACATTACCTGATCTGCTTAAGTGCTTTGGGTATTGAAATCCCTTGAAATTTATTTCCTTTTATTTATTTATTTTTTTCCTCGTGCCCGTAACATTTTGAACTTTTTTTTGTTCTGTTTCCGCATTTATTCTTTCGGCGGCACTTTTCTTACGTTCACCCCCTCCCCTTCTGCCCAGAAAATGGCAAAAGAGTTGGAGACTTAAAAAAGGGAGAATTTTAGAAGATTTTCAGCAAAAAAAAAAAAAAAAAAAAAGGCTCTCAAAGAATATCAGAAGATAATTTATTTTTTTCCCCAACTCTTAAATATTTAACTTCGTTGATGTTTAAAAGGGGGTAAAAAAAGCCAACAATGTGTATGAGAATTATAAAAAAATGCTAATTGCATTTCTATTTTATTCATTTCCATTTTGGTGGAAATTTTTATTTATACAGCAGTTGTTATTGTTCTCAATAAACATCGTTTTTTGTTTCTTTTAAATATTTTTGAAGGAAAAAAAGGTAAAAAGCCGTGGAAATTTTTTGGAAGCAATAATACGTCTATTTTGTTTTTAAGTCAACATTTCTTAAGAGAATATTTTTTTACAAAGCTCTCTTTATCTGATATATTACCACCCAGTTTAAAAAAAACATTTGAGAAAAAATAGGTTTTTTTTCCTCTTTTGTAAAGACAATTTACGAGGCTGCTGTAAAGTATTTTGAAAGGTCTTGGATACTTAAAAATGTTTCGGAAACTAGAAACCAAATTAAAGTTGTTTACCAACGCTTTTAAAAGTCACAGATTTTAAAGAGAAAGAAAAAAATTGCATTATTACCTGAAGTTTCTAATTATAGCAACTTATCTTGTTAGCAATCGATATATAAAGAGTGCTCATTTGTACCAAACTCATTTTTTGCTGATCTTGAGGAAATCCTGCCCATACTTGACCTTCAAAACAAGAACAAAGTCACTATGGACATAAGGTTTCGAAAACCACCCCATGGGTCTTGAGAATCTCTATTTATATGTGTTAGATATTTACTCATATTTAATAATTTATACTAAATGTATATTAAATATAAATTTCTTATAACAATACTCGAAATGCAAATGCTAAAAGATACTTCATTTTTTCAAGACATGAACGAATGGTTCTGAACATTTTTGAAGCACAATCTATCAAATTGTGAATAGTTGGCATACATCTGCAATATTCAAAACGGAAATAATTAAAAACATTTTATTTTTAAAATTTCGAGAAAATTATTTTGAGTATGTCTTAAGGCGTATAATGTATTTTATAAGAAAAATTTTGATTTCTTTTCTTTGATTAGTATATCAAACGTTTCTATTATTGTAGAAAGGGAATTTCACAAGGAATTTTCGAGAAATTTTCGAGAAGTAGTTAAATTTTCCAAACTAGCTAAATCTCTTTCAGTGGAAATTTGTGTGAAACATTTTTAACTTGGAAACGACATGTTTTCCTCATATATAATTTTACGTGCCTTTCTCAAGGTATGGCATGACAGACAATTGATTTGTGTACGCTCCGGACGAACAACAAAAAACGGCCTAGCTTCAAGGTTTGGGATAAACAGTGGAATAAAATCTTTTTTATCTAAATAAAAGCTATAGTTTTTTAGCATTTGTAAAATTTTGCAATATTAACTGTAAACCAAAATAAAAGGAATGTGGTTGGATCCTATTTTAGGCCAAGGCTTTGCTGTAGAAAAAAATAGTGTTATACATCGTGATAGGTGCATCAAATTGATAATTTTTGTAATGCAATTAAATTTTTCTTTACTGAAACCCTTCTTTAAGCGAGATTTGGTGCCTTTTTATTTTCAGTCACCTAGGATATCTACATGTCATTTTGAAAAAAATTATCCCCATTCTCTCAACGAAGCTTGTTCACTGTATGTAAACTTCGTTAACACCAAGTAATTCAACTAGTTAGTTATAAAAGAATTTGTTAACATATTGTATTGAATTTCTATATTCACGTGGGTATCAGAATGTAATGTTTCGGACTTTTTTATTTTAAGAATTTTAAATTTACTGTAAAGAAAGTCTAGATACATGAAGGTACATGTTTACCTTATTTTTCCACATAATTGCCTTGTTACTAAAGGCACTTATTGTACAGGTATACCAAAGCGTAGGAGCTGTGACAGTCAAAATACGTCCTGATAATAAAACCGATTTTTGGCTGCTTAAACATCATAATCCGAGGCAAAACAATATCTTTGAAGATATTTGGCCAAGGTAGCTTTGTGGTTTTTGTAGAACCAAATGGAATGTTGAGCTCGGTGGTCTTTCAGATGATGAAAGCCGAATTGGGAATGTGCCCGGAAATAAGCGATAGACCTGGCTAAATGGCATGCAGCTGTTTGGGTCTCATGCTCTAGTTTGGTGTGATGAGAATTGATGATGATTACATTATTTAGAGAGTTAATTGAATTTTCTTTAACAATGTATCAAGCATTCTATTATTCTTCAAAACCTTGAGGAGTCATACGACTGCTAACAATGGGGCCACTGCAGCATAGTTATCATGGTACCGAACCTGTAATCGGCGTTGCTTCTGTCGAGTCGTGGGTTCGACTCCTGATGCCTCTAAAGACCCGTCGTGTAGCGGGGCTGATACACGTTAAATCTGATTGAGTGAGTTTCCAAATCCTTCTATCCTTCTGTTTCCGTGGTGTGGAGTTTTTGAGAGAGAAGTAACAACTGAGCTCGCCTTCGTCACTTGATTAAGGTTCAAATTTACAAGATTCTTCACAAATAGCTTCGAGTTGTTTCTAGATCGGTTTTTACAAATTTATCAATCAATAAAAACACTTAAATGCGATAAATTAAACTTGTTTTTCCCTATTTTTCGAATCTCGATACCTTACTAAAATTTTAATGAAATGATTCAATGTTTTCTAAACAGGATAATTTATAATCTTTACATTAATAAATTAATTTTAAATATTCCTAAAAAACTTAAATAATTTATAAAATAATACTTAGTTATATAGCGCATCGTTTTCATATTATTTATTGGTAATTAATTTGAACGAAGTCCTAAAAACGGTTTTGCTTCAAAATATCTAATTCTTATTTCATAATACAAATAAATCCTTCGAAATATAATTCAATTAGAAATATTTATAACAATCAATGTTATATTCAGTTTTTTTCAGAAGCATGTTGAAAATGTATTCTAAAATGTTTCATATTTTAATATATACCCACCTTTTAAAAAATATCAAAACACGTGCCAAACAGAATCATTTTACTTCCCTTTACGCAATATAATATGACAATACTACTGTAAAATTTTCATAAAATTACTTTAAATGATTTTTAACATCCTTGCGCGAAACGATGAAAAATCACATTTTAAGAAAAAGTGTCTTTTTAGTAAACTAATTTTAAATATTGTTATGTTGAGCAGTAATGTTGAGTATGTTATGCTAAGCAGTAATAAGCATGTACATTTCTAGTCATCCTAAAGGAAATATTTAGAAAGTTTTCATGGAATGTGCTTTAAAATATTCAAAAAAATGTATATTTTAAAATATATATTATTTTCAGAAAATCGATTTTTTAAAGCTTAAGGGTTGCGAGGGCTCCTTTAGTTGCTTTGTCTTAAGGCTCCCGTCTACTCGCCATTTTGATTTCGTGGACGTAATGTTAATCCTATGGAATTTTGACTTTAATTATCCCATCTTTATTATTCGAACTATTTGAATGCAATAAAGTGCATTTGAAAGAGCAAAAAATAATCAGTGCCTCTGTGGAATTACTTTTTTCCTAAGATTTTTAAAAATATTTTTATTCGTATTTTAATTATTAGTTTTTGAGTTTTCCGGCATTTAAAGAATATTTTCAAATAGTTTTAAAAATCGGAGGAAAAAAGTAATTCCACAAAAGCATTCATTATTTTTTGCTCTTACAGGTGCACTTTATTGCATTGAAATAGATCAAATAGTAAAGATGTGAGAATTCAAGTCGAAATTCCATAGGATTAACATTACGTCCACGAAATCAAAATGGCGGGTAGACGGAAGCCTTAAGTCTATTTTTCATGAGAAATAGGTGTTAAAAATGTTGAGGCTTTTGATGTAATCAATCCAAAGTTTCGAATTTTTTCTGGTTGTTTCGTATGTATTCAATAACCATATTTATGTAAGAGAAAGGATTCAATTGAATAGTTATTTCTTTTAAAAATTCACAAAATTACACACTATGTATATATTTTTGTAATGTTTTCATAGTTTCCGATAGAACATGTATTAATATTTAAAAATATTAATATTACAACTGCATTCCTACTCAAATTATGTGAATCCTTTCTGAAAAATAGAGGAAAAAGTTGTATAAAAACATCATTATCTGTGGAGGTGAGATGTATTTTCAAGCAGTGAAATATTTTGAAATAAAAATTAAAATTATAAGCAGTTGTTTATTTGAAACGAATCTTATTTTTCTTCTGAAATACAAATTTTATCTGAATTGAAATAGGGCGTTTATAAACTTTTGCTCCAGAATATATAATTTTAAAAAATTGTTTACAGAGAACATTGTCTCCTTAAGCTGCATTTCTCACTCAAAAAATAAACCTCCTTCCTTCCAAAATATATTTCAACTACTTACTTCACTAAATATTCCAACGTACTAACTACAAACTAATCACTCGAAACGACGATGTGGTTAAGAACCACCAACTCATAAATCGCAAACCTCAATGACTATTAACAAACCATAACCACATCTTACACGATACCTGAGCATTAGAGATATTAATATTCTCTAGAATACACACACTTCAACTTCCACTACTTCATAGAAGAGTCATTCGGTAATTTGGACATCAATAATAAAAATTTAGCGATTCGTCCCTGAATCTTCAAAGCATTCGTCATCCTAATAGATTTCCTCTTACATCCATGCTTCCAAATACCACAATTTCCCCTCTCTCTCTCTTTTGGGATACTTACTTCTGACCTTCGACCCATCGAAATGCATCGAACTATTCGTTCCTATCTGGATGCTTTTAATAAGATAGTAATTTATAAAGCATTAAATTTGTTCAATTTAAACCATTTCCTCTTAATAATATCTGTTCGACGCAATCCTGTGCCCATTAAGGAAGTCGTTATACTTGGCATAAAGCTGTGGTCCAACGTTAAGGTTTCCCGAATGAGGCTTGGGTTACCTTACAGCTGTTTCATTGCAATTAATTGAGAGAATGTAGATAATTGATACGCTAAAGGAAATAGCTGCAAAGATAGATAGTCGCAAGGCTGAAGTAGTAGCAGAACTTGCGCAAGGATGCGGCGATGTATTAATAGTTTCGTGTCTACCAATTGTGTTTATTGATAAATGAATCGGTAATGAGATTGGGAATAAGATCAAAGTTTTAATTTCCGCCAAGCTGAATTTGTGCTGATATTTCTAATTTCATTAGAGTCATTAAGATATTTTGGGATAATCGACTCCAAATTGATTTACTTATTCATTTACGCAATAATTGCGCCACTTAAATTGTGATTATTTGTATCATTTTAATATTGTCTTAATGCCTTTATCAGGTACCACTTGAAATACGATTTGCTTTTATAATCATGATGCGTGATATCTAACATTAAGATTTTGTACCCAAGAGATCTTTATCTTTCCCATGTCTTTAGTAAGTACCTTTGCACCTATCTTTCCCGTGCCCCCTCTCTCCCCCATTGGATAACTTCTCTACTTTCGACCGTCCTTGTCACTGAATATTTACTTCTGCTTATATTTTCTAAATTACAGTTTAAACAATTATTTGGCGCAACTAAACCGATTCGGCTTATGCTCCATAAGCACTGTCACTAACGCACCATTATTATTATTACAAACAATTTTTATAGTACGTTTTAAGCGCTTTTGGAACAAAAAACTAATCATAACGGATGTATAATTTGCGTTTTCCGACCACCGTTTGGACCGTATTCATTGTACCGTCCTCTCTTACATGTTCTAGATCCCATGATACCCTATCAATATACCCTCTTTTTTCGCTCCTCTATTTGGTCAATAAATTTACCTTATTTTTCTGCCTAAATTACAGTTTAAGCAAATGTTTGACGCAGATCTTCCAAATTTTGATATTTCGTCATTAAACCTATTTGTATCCCTATTTTAGGCATTTTGATATTTTCCAATCTTTCACCTACTGCAGTTGCGAATTTCTTTATTCTTGCTATTGGTACATTTTTTTCAGCTTACTATTTCTGTAAAGGTTAGTTGGTTGTTTTCACAAACTCCTTTTTTAATAAAAGAATATTTTGTTTAGCTTTCGGTGATTATACGAATGATTTACATGCATACGAACAGAAAAGTTTTTTCTGCAACAAGGACATATGCATCGCGGACTCGCGCCGGTGATGTTTTCGTCGAGTCGTGGGTTCAAGCTCTGCTGCCACTAAGGACCCGCTAAGTAGTGGTGCTTCTACACGTTAAATCTAGTACAGGTCCCAAGACCTTCCCCCCCCCATTGGCATGGTGGGGAAGATTTTTAGAAGTAAGTGCCAGTTCAGTTGTCACCCTTCACTTAACCGAGGTTGAAAATTACGAAGTTTGTCACCAATATCTCTCGTGCTATTTTTAAGTTTACGTTAATTACAGTCACATTCCTAGTGTTCCTTTTTGCATGTATACGGAGTAGCTATTTTATCCACAGTATATTTTTTCCCTTTAGAATCATTATAATGTGAAGTTATATCTGGTTACTGTTCTTCCACAGGTGAAACTTTTAACTTGAGAAGCATACTTGAAGGAAGGGTTATTTATTTATTTTTTTCTTTTTCGACTCATTTGAGGTAAGAGTCACATTCGGTTGAAAACCAAATGAGGGAGGAAATGTTTTGTCTGTTTGAGAAAGGTCCATCGAAAAAGCGACTATCAACTTTGCTTCGGACCCAATGGACCTGAGTTCAAAACGTCACCGTCACTCCAGTGTCACCTATCTCCCCCTTCCAAGGAGGTGAAAACATCAGCTACCGAAAACTAAATAAATTTATCTATTTTAGGAATGCTTAAAAAATAAAATTTTATAAGAACCCACGAGAACTATCATTAAACACATAACAGAAATAAATTGATTAGACCAGTTCAGGGTAGACAGATTAAAAACAACGTTGAAAATCGGTTAATACATCGAGACACCAGACAAATTCTATAACTTTTCTTCAGTTATTCTGTTTACGTTATGCTCAGTATATATAAAATAATTTGATTAATTAATGAAACTACTTCAGTTCTGATTTCGATATTTATATATCTCCATAAGAGATCAGGAGCTACAAAATAGCCCTTGTGTTGCTTCTAAGTGGGACGTTAATAAACAATGAATCGGGAGCTACAATTTATTCAAAATAAGGAAGATTGCATAACATATTGTTTGCTTGAATCGTTGCCGTTATTGTAATTAACTACCCGAAGGGTTTATTGTTTTAGTCAATGACAAAATGTCCACCTTGACATTTTTCGAAATTTTATTGCAAAAGAATTTGCATATGTTTGAGAGCCCTGCTTTCACCAGTAATGAACTTAAGTTTAAAAAATATATCGTAAAAGTTTTTGCACGTATGTTGTTTGATGCCTACTACCACTAGAAATAGACATAATTTTCAAAAATATGTGTCATACATATAAAATCCTTTCTGTAGAACTTTTTTATTAAATTAAAGTAAATCGTATAAAATAGTTCACTTTATGGCAGCTATAATTACATTTAGTTTAAAATATATTCAATACAATAAATTATCACTTGCTTTTTTTTAAATATATGTAAAGAATATTATCGACGTCAATATCGTATCGTTTGCTTTAATTCTTATATTGAACAGAATAAATTGATTTAATTTCAGTATAATCATTTGTATTTTTCTTTTTGTTATTAAGAGTTGGCATTGATATTGATCGGTAGAGGTGTTTTTTTATGCTTGGGATATAATATTATAGGTTGGCAATGGAATAAAGAAGGCAATAATATATGTGGAAATGATAATTTCCATATTAATAAAATATTTTCCATTCAAATATTTTACAAATCTATAATAATAATTCTAAAAAGGATATTATATTTTATATAGGTAACGGTTCTACCAGATCGTATAAAACTTTTGTAGGATTTCACAATTAGTAATGTTATGGTATTGTGAGGTGAGAAATGTAAAAAAATAGCCTTGTTTCTGTAATTTATCTCTCAGCTGCGTACGACATAAAGTGAGTAATATGTCAAGATTCTAATACTAATTATTTTAAAAAATGGGTCCTACCTATAGTAACTAAATGTATACTTGGCAATTCTTTGCATAGAAGAGTTTTTTTATTATTTTTTAAATTTTATTTTTACAACATACATCTATAGTTTTCATACCTAAATCAATATCAATATGGCATCAATAGAAAATATTATTTGCCGATTAAACCAGTAAAATCTTAAAGCGATTAAGCATTTCCAGGTATTGAACTTTCACGATTGATTTTGCAGGCAGCGACACAGCTTGTTGAAAGGAATACATTATCTGAACTGGTTCGGTAAAAAAAATAAATAATTTTAATCTAGGAAATGGCAGAACAAATTCAGCATAATGATTCGTTTCAACATTAATATTCCATTTTTCGATATATCGTAATATACAAGATTTTTCTTTTCATTTTTAGAAATATTACATATTTATGTATGGACCCATATACCAGAATTTTTCAATGTGTTATAAATGTATGCAAAAAAGCATGTTGTATCTTTAGGTCATTTCTCTATCTATTTCTTAATGGATTTCCTGCGAATGACGTTTGAATTATCTGTTATACCAATGCAAAAAAAATCTATCAAAAATATTTCAAGATTATATCTAGAGAATTTCGATAAAAAAATTTCCTTATAAAAAGAATCAATTTATTTCATCTGTTCCTCTATTATTCCAAAAATATCCAAACTGCATGCATAATTTTATTTTTTCATGAGTTATTAAGTATATTGAAGAGAATTATCGAACAATATTTGAAATAACCACTCTTTAATATTTCAAAAGTTATTTTGAGTTATTACGTCTAGACTATTATTCCTATATTCATAAATATAATTTATAATATCTGATAGAATATTGATTTCCATTAAAATAATTTCGAATTTCTGGTAACATTTTTTTTTCTCAATACTGATTTCATTTTTGTATTGTACCTTACAGCAACAAAAATATTTTTTAGAATGCTTTTGTTACATATTATCGACCACTGTTACGATACATTGAATGCAATGGGTAAACAAGTGATGAATATCTCAAACTTAATATTAAAAAATACCTCGCATTTTTTTTTATATACAGATAGCTTTTCTTTATAATATATTTAATATTTGAAATGCGAATAAAGTCGCAGATAATTAAAAAAAAACACACCTTTTTTTTAAAAAAAAAATTGCGACTTCGATTGCAGAACTATTGATCCTATTAATTCTACGCAAAACGCTTTTAAACATTTTCTACATGGTTCCCCAGTGTAAAAAGGGCAAATAAAGAACTATCTGCATAAAAAGACAGATCTTAATATGGCCAGTGATATGCATACACATACAAAAACTTTTTAACCATAAGTAACGGCATTCTGAAGCAAAGCCAAAGACTTCCTCCAAAAAGTACTACTATTGGAATTCGACAAGAAAGTTTGGAAAGAAATTAATACAAGTTTTCTTCTTTTTTTTTTGATTATGCGCGACATAAAAAAGAACGAATTGAAAAGAACTACGTAAATTTCACGAAGATCGAATTTGATTAGCATTGCAAATGAGACAGTCGAACTAAAACTGCTTGAACGGAGATAAAATGAAAAAAAAGGAAGAAAACCGTTCCAGAATTCGGATAAGACAATTAATAGTCTTCAACTTCTTCCAGAAGAGAACATGTCTGAAGCTCTTTTTTTCATCGTCTGAGATTTTTTGAATCAAATCCTGTGATCCTGGTTTCGGACTTTCTGCTTCAAAGAGTTATTTTTTTGTTTCGCCTATACTTAGAAAAGATCCTCATCACAGAAAAGTTTCCTTTAGATTTGGAATGTGTGGAATAAATATGCACCTTTGTAGCATTTTAAGGGGGAAAGGTAGCATTGTTCTTAAATTGGAATTGAATTGGTTTCGGTAATGGAATCTCCGTCTGAAATGGAAACCAATTTTCACAAAGCAGCAGTGCAAAATTGTCTGTTCGATTTAAATAGTTATAAAATAAAAGTTACATTAAACGTTGTATATTGTTTGAAAAATTTAAATATATTCTACGATTTCCAGTATCACGAGAT
>BMAW01039075.1:100918-134393 GCA_019974015.1 Nephila pilipes
CTATACAAAATATAAATGCTGAGGAAACCTACATTTGTTACTGATTAAAATATACAATGTTCTCTCTCATCCGATTGATAGAGATGCGTCAAATTATTAAAGCACCTCAGATTATCGAAAACCATAATAATCCAAATCTAGCAACCGAAAATATCAACCGGTTTCCAAACATTTTTTGCATCATACGGAAATTAAGGATCTCTATATCGTCTCGAAAATTTAAAGATCAATTAAGATCGGTGGTTTCAAGATTTTCTAAAATAAAAAGGCTGTCTAAAACAAAAGTTTAAATATATTCTACGATTTCCAGTATCACGAGATCTACACAAAATATAAATGCTGAGAAAGTTCACATTTGTTACTGGATTAAAAATATACAATGTTCTCTTCTATCCGATTGATAGGAGAGATGCGAAGTCAAATTATTAAATATCTTCAGATTATCGAAACCATAATAATTCAAATTAGCAAACGGAAAATATCAATCCTGTTTCAAACATTTTTTTTGCATCATGTTTGGAAATTAAGACTTATATATCGTTCGGAAAATTTAAAGATCAATTAAGATTTCCAGTGTTTCAAGATTTTCATAAAATAAAAAGGCCGTCTAAACAAATATATTTTGGTTACTTGATCACACAAGATAAAAATTAGATTGGTTAGTGAGTGATTCTATATTAAATAATCAAAATTTCTTGATTTTCGATATTACAATAATTCAGAATTACGAAGAATATTAATGGCACTCAGTGCATTTAATGATGGAACGTTTTATATACTGTTTGAAAACTTAAAAGTCTTCGAATATTGTTCGCGAAAATCAAAAGATTGGTTGCAATATCCAGTGTTTCAAGATATTCATAAATTAGAAATGCCATAAAATACATATTTTGGTCATTTGATCAATTTAATAAACACTGAGTCACATCATCTGCACTGTCTTGTCGGATAATAAATTCTACGAGGATTGGCTAGAAACTTGGTGAAATAAAAAAAAAAAACATTTCCTTTAACTAACTGAGAAGATTTGAAATTTAAATATTTCAGAGTTTACACTCTGAAATATTTAAATTTCAAATCTTCTCAGTCAAATAAAACGTTACACGCAGGTAACAGTGAATGTAATAAGCTTAGTTAAAGGATTCAAAGAAATAAATATAAAAGCAACGGCAAACTCAATATTTTGACTAATAGGACAATCGGTAATGAGTACTCAGTAATTGTTGAATAATAGAAATTGCATGTGACCTGTAGCAAACTATCTTTGATTAGGGATTTTTTGTGGAAGATGAACAAACTTATAACCCAAATCGTCAAACTTTTTGATTGAACTCACTCGAACCCATATGCATCGATAAAATGAAACTCTTATATTAATTGTAAATTAGGTTTCAAAAGCGTTGAGGTAGAATAGTCTAAGACAGAGAGAGCAATTCTGCATATTCATAACTTGACGATAAATAAATTGTATTAATTCTTTTCCTACGTCACTTCGTCAATTTGCGAGCTTATTGTCCTGTGCTTGACTATTTACATTTAGCAACAATAACTGGTGATACAAATGAATGGAAAGGCCTTCCAAAGTTGTTCAAAAAGTATTCGTGTTAGAAATGAGAATAGTGTATTAAGATCGGGAAATGGAAATGGGCTAACTCACTGTAGCTACTGTCCAAAGATTATGTTTTTCATTTCCTAAGATCTCAATGAGTAATAAGCCCTTCGTTTCTCAAAAACACTTTACTATAAATTTTATAATGTCAGCAATATTGCCTTCGCCTTCTCAGGAAGAGATTCACCGGAAGTAATCTGTTTTCATTTTTGCGTGGATTGCGGCATATAATGATGATTCTAAGTAAATTCTAAGGGGTGACATTTCGACGCAAAATTGCAATGATAATTCGAAACGGCAGCAAATAAATTTTGATGTGGCATCAGATATATCGTCCAAATAAAACCTTACTTATGAATCAGTGTCAAATTTATTACGGCGTTATTTAACAGGTGGCAGAACACAAAAATAACACCAATGTACCTTAGCAGCACCACTGTCAAAAAACAGGTGCTTATCCAAGGCCATCTTTGCATTTCGTTTCAAATTCTGTTGAAATTTAATGTCTTTTTATGGAATAGCGAGAAAGTTAGAATAATGATAACGCAATTCATGTATCATTTTTAATGTTTGACTATAGATGAAAATAAGAAGACTGTGTCTCCTCAGTTGACCTTGTTTCATGTTAGATCAATGTCAGAAAAAACCCATACTTCTCAGCCAGATCTTCCGAAAAACGAAATATATTTACAGTTATGATTAACTTTCTACACTTGAATTAATTTAATAAAAGCAATTAAAATAATTTATTTAAAAATAATTATTATATTTCTAGCCAGACTACACTGTCTACTAATTTTTTTTGTAAAATTCCACAGTTATTTTTATCTCTTTATTCAAGACTAATTATTATTTAATGGTTTTGCCATACATTCGAGACAGAAAAGAAACAAAAATTACATTTATTATTTTCCCGGTTAAATTTTTTTACATATGCTCTTCTAGCTTGAGAATAATAATTTGAAAAATTGTAAAGCACATTTCAATTTTGAACCGCCACGTAACTTAATGTTTTATTTCGAAAACAAGAATTGAAAAAATAAAGACAAACTGTATTATGAGTTGACAAATTAGATATGAGTATATAAGAGAAAAAAAAAGTTACTTAAGGCAATTAGGAAATTATCGTACTATTAACGGTAATCAAATTAACTTTAAATTGCTTTACAACCTTGCGTACCATTTTAGTGAAATTTTTTTCTTAGTTTATAATTATTTTGCAGTAATTGTTTTCCCTTTAATCCCTGTAAATCGGATGAAAAGAACTCTAGTGCCTTTCTTCGCATTCATGATAATTAGTTAGAATTTAAATTAGTTTAATGAGATTTAAATCCCATATGTAAATTGTATTTTTTCCCTATATATGTACTCCTGTGCATTTTAATGGCTTTCTTTCAAATGTAAAGAATTAATTCATTCACTTTTCCCTAGTATTTGTAATTTTTTTTTTGCTGTATGGTATAAATGTCACTATTGTTTTTTAAATGTCAGAAATTTTAAAATGATATTAGGAAACTTGTGTAAATTAGCATCAACTAAAAAAATATTTGAATTTTTTTCAGACTAAATTTTTAACAGGATTTTTCAGAAAACTTGTTTTTATTTGATGCATTAAGTAAGGAATTTATAATAAATTTAATTAGTGAACAATTATGTAAAAGTTTTATAAAACTGGTTTCATTTTATTTCTGTAAATTATTGTAATTAATTTGTCTCTAAGTTATTAATTAACTGAAATTAAGAACATGTATTCAAAAAGTTTTAGTGTTCAAAAAACTTATTTTGTTGCTGTCATTAAAGAAAATCAAATTAAAATAAAAATTATTCACTAGTAGTGTTTTTAACAGCAATCAAACTTTTTCAGCTTAAATTAATATCAATAAATTTAATGTTCAAAGATTATAAAAACTCACAGTATATTTATTTAATTTTCTATTTAATTTTGTTCCTTAACATTTTCATTTGATTTCAAACACACTTAAGTAATTATCTGCAAATATAAATTTCTGATCTCAAAATCATGTCTAATAAACTTTCTTTTTACCTTAGTAATTGAAATTGATTATAAAAGATCTCTGGTGTTATATATGCAGAATAATTTTTTTTGTAAACACTAAGTATTCTGAGTAAATTAGTATTACATACAGAGAGAGAGAGAGAGAGAGAGTTTCACACACACACACATATATATATATAACTATACTTTAGGATGGTTCAGAAATTACTTGTATTTGAAGACAGAGGTCATCAATAAAATAAATTTTTACCACTATTCGGAGCTGCCATCTGTGAAATGAAGGCGAAATAAATTTACCATTGAATCATGAGTTACTTTTGATTGGGTAGTCCTTTGCTGCCAAATCAAAATTCCATTGCTGTTGCTTCGAATTGTCGTTGTCTTTTTGCGTCGAGTTGTCACCGTCGATGAGACCTGGATTTATCAAAAAGGTGAGGAGGCTATCATCGGCCCGAAAAAGTTATGAAGAAGAATTTTTGAAGGGCGAAAGACGTCATGGTCACAAATACGAGTAACTGAAATTTATCCAGTGGTCTAGTGAGTCATGATACTTACTAAAATCCTTTTTCGATTGCTATGAGCATGAAAAATTTAGAATTTCTAAAAACTTATTGAACAACCCTCGTATATGTTTACGAGTATATACGAGTGTTAGGGTATATAAGGGCGTCACAGTTTCAGGGATAAAACCTCGACTGTACAAAGACGACTCGGAATCGTATTTCAGTATAGGGTTGGAAGTCTTGGCAGACATGGTAGATGACGTTGTAAATGAGTGGGATTCCTGAGAATTTTTTGCTGACTCTTCGTTTCACAAACTAAAGCAGCCGTAGAAGAGATGGCTGATAATACTTAAAGTGGGACTTGAGGAGATGGTATATGGAGCTTCAGATTGTACACTCCCAGCCATAAGTTCTTCGTACATCAGCCTTTAGCAGCTGCTACATTCGTAATCACTTAGACACTACTTTCGGCCAATAAGGGATGGGCCGTGGTGGACCAGTTCATTGCCTTCCTCGACCGCCGGACCTATCTTCTCAGAGCTCACGTCATTGGTGCATGATTTGATTGGTGTATACACCAAGGATAAGATTGTATGCATGGCAGTAGCTCTGAGATGTCTGAGAAGAGCCCGGAATTTTTTAGAATGTCCATTTTCCTTGCTCCGATGATGTGAAGCTTGCATCATGGCTCGCTAACGGCAATTAGAACGCCGCTTTTGACCAGTATGTATTTGACCATTTTATTTTGTCCATGTTCATTAAACTACTCATGGATATTCACGTACGTGGTGTCCTTATTTAGTGTTTTCTGCATTCAGTTCAGTACCGCAAGAACATGTAATTTTCAAATTAGATTTGCTACATGATTTCCAGACTTTTTTTGTAATTCTGGTAGTAGGATACTTTGTTTATATGTATGATAACATCTGTGTCATTGACTGTTAATTTATTACATAATTATATATTAAAACTACTGGAAAAATGTTCTCCATAAACGAATGACATAACTTTTGTAATCACAGTATTAAATTCTTCGAATTATCTTATGAAACAACTTATTTTATGAAATCTATAATACAATTTCCTCCGCATCAAAGATTATAGCTTCTACTAGAAGATTCAGAAAATAAATATTTATAAACTATATCGGATAGTTTGAATACATCAGAATGAAAGAGAACACACAGTTAATGTCATATATCCAATTAAATATAAAAAACAAATTTCTTCAAAACAATAATGACGTCACTTCAATGCCATATCGAATTATCTTCGTTGTGATTACGAGACTTAGTGACGCAATACTAGTGATCCAAAAATCTTAAATCACTTTACTTTGAATAAGCAATATCAAAATAAATAAATAACATGGAGGTGTTAATTAATCGCATCCTTAACGAAATTTATAATGAAAAATTCTATTTATTTGGAAAATTATTGACAGTTGTCTCTAAAAATGTCGATTCAAGAGCATCTTCGTAAGTAACTGAATTCGATTCAATTTGATATCTAGGAACAGGTCCCGATACAGATATAAACACTTATATCGCTTTACAATTTAATATTCATTTGAATCTTTACATTCCTCTACCTTCTTTATTATATAGTAAATCTCCTTTACGTATATCGTGGGTGTATCATGGTCGAGAATTCGCGGCCATCATTGTTTCCGACTTGTCGTGTGTTCACGTCCTGATGCCCGTCTGTGTAGTGGAACTCATTCACGTTAAGTACGTTGTGGATTCAATTTCTACCTCTGGAGAAGTTTGGAAGTTTGGAGAGGGAAGTACCCGAAAATGTGTCGTCCTGATTGCTTGTCCGAAGTTCAGAATGACAAAGACGCTCTTGTAAGCTTGTCTCTTGTTTTGTCTTGGCCAATAGCTCTTATTTTGCTTCTAAGGCCAATGTTTATAAAAAATCAAACAAAAAGAAACAAATCTCAATTCAAGTAACATGGCCCAAGAGGTAATTTAACTTGTTTTCCCTTAGAATGTTAAATAATCGAAAATTAACATATTTGTATTATGCTAAGTTTCTATTATTAACATTAAAATGTCACTAATATATTATTACTGTGTTTAAGTATAATTTAATAAAAATGATATTATAGAGTATAAAAATGATATTATAGAGTAGTAAAATAATATCAAAATTTCCACAATTCTTATTTGTCTTAGAATTTTCAGGTTCTTTCTACTACACGGAAAGTAATTGAAACTTTTTACTGAAGCTAATTAACCGAGTAGTATATAGAGTATCTAATACGAAGATTGCGGACTTGTATAATTGACTTTAATAGTAACTCGATTCGGTATAATATATCTTAATTAGTGCTTATTTCCATAGATTATTTGAGATTCAACCATTCTCAAAATATGTTTTCTATCAACATCATAAACAATAAAACTAATGTTATTTTTCCCGCCCTTTGTTACAACTTTTTTTTGAAGAATAAAATATAAAAAAAATTGTGAGAGAAATAATAACCCTTACTTTGGAGAATCATTTGATATAACGATAAAATCGTAAGAAAAGTTTTTATCCATCGTATAAAAAACATAAAAAATTCAATAGGAAAAAAAACTTGTTTTTTTTCCTACATCGATTGCCTATACATCGATAAATCAAAAAGAGTTGAGACTATAGCTCTCTAGTTGTCATTATTTTCGAAGGATTATCCGAGAAAAAAAAGTGTAGTTGTTGATACGAAAAAAAATCAACGAATACGGTAAAGATTTCTTTTTTTTTCTTCCTAAAAGAATACAAAGATGAAAAAAAGGCATTCTTTCTCTATAGAGTCTTAAAAAGAAATAACTCCTCCCCCTCCCACCGGAAGTGATGGGTAATATTTTGTCACTCTACGTCACAGGAGTTATTTGAAAATTTTCGGCCCGTGTCGACTTAATATGATCCGGCTCTAAAAAAAGGGGTCATGCAAAAATTTATTTCTGTGTTGTGCTTTAGGTAGAAAAACGAAAATATTTTTAGTGTTTTATTGAAGAACTATTTTCCTAAAATCAGAGTAAACAACGTTACCTTCCTCTAGAATTAATACTCTCCACATTGCATAAATTCAGGGGGGGGGGAATGTGAAGAAAAAAATAGAGAAGTAACTTAAAAATAATTTAGCATATCTGTGTAAATACAATTATTTTGTAAGAACACATTTTTAACATTCTTTAAAATTATTTTAAATATTATGTGCAAAAATCGTTGATAATTATATTATCTCATTTACTTAGTATGCTTTTAAGTTATATAATACAAATAATTACTGTTAAATAATATAAGCGTATATATATTATATTAAGGTGTTTAATATTAGGAAATTAGACTGAATAATAAAATGGAGTATTATTTTTATAGTTTACTTATAAGAGATTAAACTTTGTTTGAAATAAAGGGCAATAGTAGTTCTTCGGCTGGTCGCGAACTCGCGGTGGGCTTTGTTTTCGTCGAGTTGAGAGATCGAGCTGTGATGTTACTAAAGACCCGCAGTGTAGGTAGGCTGATGTACGTTAAATCGTTAATATGTTTAAGTTCTAAGTCCTCCGTTGTTATGGTGTAAAAGTTTGTAGAGGGAGGTGCCTGCCCAGTTGTAGTCCTCATCACTTGACCAAGGCTTAGAATTACGTGGTCCGTTGCCAATATCTTCTCATTGGGACGTCAAAAGGCAATCACAGTAGTTTTGCAGTCATGGTCTCAAAATGCTTGAATGGTGACTTTCCAGTCGAGTTCTTAAATTTTGTTATATTAAAATTGCCTTGGGAATTGTTGAAATTAATGTAGTACATTATATTGAACTGGCATCACATGGATACGATTATGTGTCGCAAATGTTAATTATTATTAAGAAATATTTAGATAAAATTTATTCTATTTATGATTAGATCCCTATATACATAACCTTGTAAATAACAACTATTATTATTGATATACTTGGTTTCGGGAAGTCGTAGATTGAAGTAACCCACAGTATGGATAAAAAGTTTTAAAAAAATCTACTTAGTTCTGTAACAATTGCCTACGAAAGATCAGGAAAGGAGGGATAAATGTACTACTCTAGATGATGACTCTGTAAAAAAGTCTTGCAAATTAAAAAAATAAGATTTTTATCTTGATCACTTTTAGTAATTATAAAAATTTTGATACTCCTACCTAATAATTAAAACTTAAAAGATAAGGTTACTTCAATCTACGGCTTCCTGATGCCAAACGAAGCAACTCCAATATATCTAATTTACAACAATAATAACATAAGGATTATTTAAGGGTACATAAGGATTATTTAATATGCAAAATTAATTTTACCTAGATAACACGGTTACTTCTTAGTAATAATTAAAATTTTACGATGTTCCCTCGTATGTAAGAGTTTCGAATCAGTTAATATATTGCCCACGTGACTTGACCCTGATTCAGAATTCCGGGGCTCGCCACCAATAGCTCTCATAAAGTCTGGAGAATTGTTAATGTAATCTAAACTAAACTAGACTAATTTGCTTGATACTTGTTGAAGTGAAATATATTTGAAATCTTCTAATGTTATGTATTTCAAAAAAGAAGCATTAACTGTAAAATATTAAAGAAAGTTTTTCTAAAATCCCTCTCTGTATATAACATTTCTTAAGCGCTCGTAAAATTTGTTAAATATTTATTACTTTTATTTCCTTTGATAGTCTCGTAAAATACCTTTTATTTGTAATTTTAATTCGATATCTGATGTTTTTCACCTTTCTTACTGGTGCTCATCGATCTTAAATATAAAATTACGATATCCAAAAATTATTTTGAAAACAAGGCTTTTATATAAACTTCTTTCGTTTTGTGGCAATTTTTTTTAATATTGTTTCACTTAAGTCAATAAGCAACGATTGAAGGTAATGAAATAAAAACTATTTTTTGAAATATCTTCCTTTACAAATTTAGTTAGTTTATACCAACACATTATAATGTATTTAATGTAATTAAATCAATTTGAGATTTTTATAGATAAATATGTCGCATAAATATCTTGAAATGTTACAACTTTCTACAAAACAATGAATCATATTTTAAATATATGAATGAAATTTAATACTTTTTTAATTTGTAAACCCTAAATACACGTAAGTACATTTTGTGATAATTTTGAAAAAAATATTTAGCCTGTTATTAATTCAAAATTAATGGTTTCTTTCTTCGCATTTTAAATTCTGAATAGAATTCCTAAATCGCCGAAAATTTTGTAACATAATAGTTACAATGAGTTAAATAATTAGTAATATGCGTTTGAAGTAATTCAAAATTTAAATGATTCACACAAATATTAAAAATGTAAAGTAATTAACTGTATTGTTATACATTTGTAACAATAAGATTGCAAAATTTCTAAGCATATTATTAAAAATATTACAGATATAATTTGAAAAAATAATAATTAATAAAACTCTTAGTTGATTTTTAAAGTAATTTCAATTGTTTAGCATCTAATTAAGTAAATTATATAATTAGAGGAGTTAGAAATTAGAAAGTTTCAATGTGATCTTTTAAATTTAATGAATAGAGTTTTTTAAAAAGGGAAAGTTATGTAATATATTTATAAAAATATGCTCTCTGTAATACATTTCAATTTAATTATGTTTTATACTTTATACAAATGTATGTATTAATTTGTAAATTATTCTGTGATACGCATTATACAATTTATATTTGCGATTATTACTTATTTTAATAATATCTGTATGGAATATTAAAATATTTTAATTTCCACATTATATTGTTAGAATTATAACATATAGCTACAAAATTACAGAAATAGTACTTTATGGTTATACTATTCAGATAATTTAATTCATAACTTGTATTAACTTTTAACTATTATTAATAACCTTTCGTGTCATTTGAATAGTTTTAAAAGCGAATGGTTCTATAAACACTGTTAATGTCTTACTCCTTGCAAGAGACTGATTTTTGGAATAAAATTTTGTAAAATACGAGTTTCATGATTAAAAATTTTATTAGTTGAGAAGTTTAAGTATATTTCTGATTTATTAACTATAATTTATATTATTATTACGCATAAAATTTCTGATGATAATTAAACAAGCTTTTAATGGTTGCTTTAATGATAGTTTCTGAAAGTAATGGTTATGGTTTAAATAGTAATAGCGATAGAAGAGTATATGATTATTCACAGAGCTTAATGACTGTATATCCAATACATGCGAATTACAACTTACAAGCCATATGTTTTTTGCAGACCAAAAAATTACAACATTCTTAACTTTTTCCTATGTGTCAAAAGTAGTAACACATTGACATATTTTTGGTAAGACTTGATGAATTAGCAGTAGATATGAATTATAGTTTGTATACATAATTAATTTTTTATTCAAATTGAACTCTTAAAATTTATCTCATCTTTGTATGGAAGCTGAGAGATTAAAATGATTCAAAATTCGCATTATTTGATTTCACTGTTTACCTTCAGAAAGCACTCTTTCCATAGATAGAACTCTTTGTGAAATTATTATGAATAAAATGCTAGAGATTTGAATAAGAAAAATGTAAATACATGTGAAACGCCACAGAGAAAAAATATTTGTATTTGCTTTCTTTTTTTAAAAAAAAAGAGGGGGGGGGCGATACCTGATGAGCTAAAGATCTATCGTGTAGCGGAACTGATTCACAATAATTCTGATCGAGGACCGAAGTCCTCCCAATGGCGTGGTGAGGCAATTAGGAGAAGAAGGTGCCCGCTCATGTGTCGGCTCCGTCACTTGACCGAGACTTAAAATTACGAGGTAGTCCGCCAATAACTCCAATGTTACTTCTTACTGAGACTTTAATAAGCACTCAGAAACACTCACTTTTCTTAAAACGGAAGTTTAGAATTCAGCCACACTTTACTTAAAATTTACTTATACCAATGTCCTGATATTTCCCGCATTATTAAATGAAGTCATTTGGTATGCAGTGACATATTGAGTAAGTTAACATACATAATTTACTTCAAATAAAATTCTTGTCCATTCTTTCCCAGAAAAGAAAAATGTTCAAAATAAAAATAAAAACACATAGGAGTTTACTGTAGAAGGATCTTCAAAATCGTACGCAACACCCCTTCTTTTTTTCCCCCAAAATGATGAAAATAAATGGAAAAAAAAATGAAAGAATTCTTTCCGCCGACAATGTATTTCTCTGACCAGAACTAGCAATAAAGGACCGTCGGAATCGAAGTGCACCCTAGGCGGCAGAAATAAGAACGTAAACAGGAAAGGAGCGCCAGTTCCAAAAACCATTCTAACCCTGCTTGGTATTCCATCCACAAGGGATTTTCGAACGTGACCCTTTGGACCATCCCCCTATTTTTTTCTTACTTTCTCATTTCCGATTTTATCTTCTTTCACCATTTTTTTTATAATTTACTGAGTTTCAAACGGTGGATTGATCGAATGTAAAGTATTTAGACGTTTCACATTGAATTTTAAGATGGTTTTAAATTGATCATTTATCGCTAAGTACTCACAGAGTATTTTCATTTAAACATTTAGTTTATTTTGCCAAATCTGAACAAATATTAGGTAACTGTTCATACGTTAAGGTTTATTTAGTAATAGCTACAATATTCTCAATTTTGATCTTATTTGTTAAGCGCAATTCTTAATTATTACAAATTGTTAAACATTTTCGTTCTCTTTATTGTTATCATAACGAAGAAACTTAAACTTGATCTATATACTTTTTACACCCACACATACATATGTAAGTAAAGAGAGGTATAAGAAGAAAATTAACCCATATTTATCGAGTTGTCGAATTGCATTGCATGATTCAATGCAAAAGGAAAATTTTATCTTTAGTGTTTTAAATTTGTTCGAAAAACTAATTAATATATATGTATTATTGCCTGAATGAGGACTTTATAAAAAATGGTAAAACGCTAAATGCAAGTAATTGCTAAGTGTGAGGAATTGGATCCATAATACTAGTATATGTGCTCTTATTTCTCATTCCCACGACTGAGAAAGCATTTTGAATCACTTTATCTCCATAACAGATTTTTTTTAAAATGTCTAATTTTATTATTTTATTTTGAAATTGTTTATTTACTTTAATTGGGTGATTTATTATTCAATTATATATCTTTTTATTTTAGTATTTTTGTATATGTTTAATTATTACACTTGGAGAAATTTAAATATTTTTTTTTTCATTCTAAGACATTTTGTTACTTTTAGTTTACATTTCTATCTATTTATTTTAACTGCATTGTCTTGCTTTTATTAGATTTTAAATTATTTTATTTTAATTTTGTACTAATAGTAGCTTTTACCTGTTTTAATATTACTTTCAAATTTGAATAATTTATTTTTGCTATGAATTGCTAGTAGTTTATTTGCATGTTTAATGTTTATTGTGCATATCTTTTGAATCTTAATAATAGTAATTTATATATATATATATATATATATATATATATATATATATATATATATATCTTGAATTTGATAACTGATAATATTCTAGTAGAGCCGTAAGTTCAAGCCTGATTCCTTTGGCATGTAGAATAATTCAGTTCATCTGTCGCAAAGGGAGTGTAGATATTACAAGTGTTGATTATGAGCTCAAACATTATCTATTTCTCTGGAATATAAAAGATGAGTGACTGATTTGTCCAAAGCTTAGGTCTTGATTTCATTAATTACTGGATTGCTCACGAAATGGGTTATTTCAATTTAAATCAAATTTGGCCAAAAAATTTGCATGATATATTATTACTGCAGAACCAGTTCAGGAATCATCTTGAACCACAGTACATGGTATGTCATAGCAAAGCTTAGAATTTTCTTATCGAATTTTTTTTTATATAAGTCATGATAAATCATTTCAGGTACTCTAATTATCTTTTTTTTCCTCCTTGGGATTTACTCTCTATATTAAAAATGTGCAATTCTCCCTCGAGAAAGCCTAGCAATGCTTCTCTACTTTTGTCTTCCACCTTGTTAACGAATTTTTACAATTTTGTTCTGTCTAGATTATTAAGCGAATTATTTGTGCAGCTTAGATAAATTTTGCTCTTTGCCAATAAACTCTACTGTCATTCACTTTATAAAAATAACAGTGTTTACTTCTACAGTCAGTACAATTCTTAAGGAAAGGAATCACAAACAATAATCTGGAAGATAATAAACAATGAGTTTATTATCTTCTAAGTTATGATTGTTTAATATTTATATAATATACTTTATTTTCTATGTTGTTAAAATTCTGTCTAAATGCGTCTGAATTAACAATTAGAATACTAACTCGATCTTATAAATTCACTCGGTTTCGAATGAGTAGAAAGACTTGAATTTAAAGCTTTGGCCCTTGACCCTTTTTTATATAACAGTTCAATTGAAAAATCCCCGGCCTGACACATAGATGGCACTACTAGGATTAAATCCATATGTTTTTTAGTTAGCCCTAATCCTCAAAAGGTGCGTGTATAAATTTGACAGCTGTCGGATCATTAGTTTGTGAATTATAGCATTTTGAGTGAAGCAACTTTTGTTATTGTGAAAAAAATGCATAAAAAGGAATTTCGCGTGTTGATAAAATATTGCTTTTTGAAGGGAAAAAATACAGTTGAAGCAAAAACTTGGCTTGATGCTGAGTTTCCGGACACTACCCCAGGAAAATCAACCATCAAGGATTGGTATGCTAAGTTTAGACGTGGTGAAATGAGCACAGAAGACGGTGAACGCCCAAAAGAGGTTGTTATCGACGAAAACATTAAAAAAATCCACAAAACGATTTCGAATGACCATAAATTAAAATTGAATGAAATAGTAGACACTCTAAAGATATCAACTGAACGTGTACATCATATCATTCACGAATATTTGGGTATGAGAAAGCTCTGTGCTTAGTGGGTGCCGCGCGAGCTAACTTTTGACCAAAAACAACGACGAGGTGATGATTCGGAGCAGTGTTTGAAGATGATCAAACGTAATAAACCCGAGTTTTTGCGTCGATATGTGACAATGGATGAAACATGGCTCCATCATTTCACTCCAAAGTCCAGTCATCCGAGTGGAATGCACACGATGATTCCGCTCCAAAGCGTGGGAAAACGCAACAGTCGGTTGGCAAGGTTATGGCGTCTGTATTTTGGGATGCGCATATGGAATAATTTTCATTGACTACCTTGAAAAAGGAAGGACCATCAACAGAGACTAATACATAGCGTTATTGGACCGTTTGAAGGACGAAATCGCCGAAAAACGGCCGCATTTGAAGTAAAAGAAAGGGCTGCTTCACCAAGACAAAGCACCGTGTCACAAGGCAGTGAAAACGATGGCAAAAATCCATGAATTGGGCTTCGAATTGCTTCCTCATCCACCGTATTCTCCAGATCTGGCCCCCAGCGACTATTTTCTGTTCTCAGATCTCAAAAGAATGCTCGATGGGAAGAAATTTTCGTCGAATGAAGAGGTGATCGCCGAAACTGAGGCCTATTTTGAAGCAAAGGACAAATCGTACTACAAAAATGTTATCGAAAAGTTGGAAGGTCGCTATAATCAGTGTATCACCCTTGAAGGGAATTATGTTGAATAAAAAAAACTAATTTTGCCAAAAAAATGTGTTTTACTATGGTAGGCCGGGGACTTTTCAATTGACCTGTTAAGTCGAAACTTCCTTGATGTGATCCAGAAACTCCCCAAGTAGAATGTGGTTAGTCCAGATGTCTCCATTTGATCGCTTCAGTTCACTCTCTCCGTCTCTAACAAACTTTTAATCCTTTATTTTGTTTTTCACTGTTTATGAATGTAATTTACCTTTTCTATTCACTACACTTCATAATTTAATCTAATCTACACAGTTAACATTTCATTTTATCGGAAGGAATTTTAAATTCAAATATAATCAAAATGAAACTGAAATAATTATTTAAAGTAAAATTAATATAGAGGCCTCACTCTGGAGGATTGCGAAATTTTTTTAGAAATAACAGGGGGGGGGAATGGTTTCCTTTCATTTTGGTTCAAGGTGAGTTATGCAAAATTTTACAGGGCTCGAATAAAACTGCAAATTTTATTTAGATAGAAAACTAAAATCGTTTTATCCCTCTTTTAGCTCTAACCTGGAGGGAAAACAATGTTTTACATTTGTCTGAACTGAGCTTAAGCAATAAACTAATTTTAGATCTGAAAGTCATTTTATTCTTAATTCTTTCCATGTCGATATTGCTGTATATTCAGCTCTCGTTTTTCCACCGTTTCACTTGCTCTGTACGTAAAATTCCTCATAAGCTCTTGATGTTGAAATGTTCAAGTGTTTTTGTCATATATGTCTTATATGTGCAGGAATTGTCTACCTATATATTTTATCACTTTCTATGTAACATTTCGATACATATAAAATTATATATAGTTTAACTAAACTCATCTACTTAATATAAACTTAACTACTTCTATCAAATTTACAGAAAAATGCATTCGAAAACTCCCTATAGACAACGATAGAGAGATCCATAACACTTATCAAGGAAATTTTTTTTATTGTTTTTATCGTATACAGATTACGCATTAAAATTAATTATCTAATTCCTTGAGAAATGAAATATTTTTAATCACTCTGTAACGTTTGTCTGTCTCCAATTTTCTCTGAATTAACTTGGTAACTTTTTATAAATTCTGTGACATAAAATTAAACCTCCACCTAACCAAATGAAACGGGATCCACCTAAATAATGATTATGTTCTTTTAATATTAAGAATGCGATAAAATCGCCCATGCACTCCAGTTAACAACACATAGGCATTTTTCGTTTGGTTAATGTTCTATAATGAGAATGTCTATACTTAACTGACTTGAATGGAAATTTGTTACATTTCCTTTGTAGAAAAGTAAAATTTAAGAATGATTTAATTTTTTTTTCTCACGATAAGCAAGTTGAATAGCAGCCAACACAGAGTGAGAGGGCAATTGTAAATAATTCTTAACTTAGTTTTATCCGTTCCTCGACAGCATTGTCTCCTCTGATTGCGTGTGCCAAAGCCATTGAGCAGAAATCCTTATGAAGTCCTTATATATTCTAGCACTTGTGCCATTCATTTTTTCGTGAAACAAAAAATAGTACATTCAAATCGAAATTTAATGTAAAGACTCAAAGTTTTGAATATAAATAGAAAATTAAATATAGCACATTTGTTTAATTTGAAATTAAATAAAGTATGACTATCATCGTTATTTTTATGGGCATGGGAAAATGTTGAATGTCTATTTATAATACAATCACAGGATTTCTTTAATTATAGAAAATAATTATTTGATATTAGCAAAATAAAATGAAGCAATGTAGAAAAATTGATAATTATTACCATTTTGTGAATGAAAGTTTTGGTAAATTTGAAATAAATGCAAAGGAGAATATACGAAAATATAATTGCTGGCTTGTCAAGATTTTATTTATATCTTCTTCTTCTCTTGATATTTTTATATTTTTGTAAAAAGTAATTTTAATGGTGAGTAATAAATTATCTTTAAGATTATGCTAAGAATAATCTGGTCTGGTATATTCAAAAAACTGTTTTTGGAATTGCTCAAATTTCGTATATTTTATTTTTTGCTTCTAAAGGTTGAGCCGAATCGTTAAGAGCGTTCGTGGAATTCTTAAAATTATTTATATTAAAGTGGCTTTTTTAGAATTATTAAACGGAAAATATAAAGTAAAATATCTTCTAATTAAAACAAATGATAATATCATAGCATTGCTTTTATTTAAATCTTCTGGTGCTTAGTTAGATGGTGCTTAGTTAGAAGGGTTGAAAACTTCTTATTCCTTATTCCTGTCGAGGCCATGATGCCATAGGGCCATGCTGGTTGAGGTCCAAATTTTTCCTTTCACGTGGTGTGCAAGTTTAGAGAAAGAGGCGCCTGCTCGTGTGTCGTCCTCGTCACTTGACCAAAATTAAGAGTTACAAGCTCCATTGTTATTAGTCCTCATTTTACTTCTCAGTGAGTTGTTAATAAACAATAACATCACTTTTCGGCTGGTCCTCACCCCTTCTTCTCCGCTGGAGACATTGCCAACTGTCCTCGTGAAATGTTAATCGAACAGAAATACAATCTGCCAAAAAAGTGGGGAAGCATGGTATTGGCATGGGACTTTTTTTATTCATGGTGTTCCATAAAATATTCCCGTCTAAAAATAAAAAAAAATATATTAAAAAAAACTCAATAAATTGAACAGTTCTTTCTAAAAATGTTTTAAAAAATAATCTTAGAAATTGTGATTGACAGATATAAATTCAAAATGAAAGTAAATTTCCGACATATTTATCCCAAATTCAACCCCTCAAGTCGCAAGTAATACCTCGTTAAAAGTTTTGTGAGAGAACACAGTAAATCTCCGGAGAAAACGGTCGATATATCACCTGTCCAGAATATGCCTCCCAGATATCGCCACTCAATATATCTTTAGTATGAAATAAATGCGCTTTTCTAGAAAACTGGAAGAAAAGCGCTGTTAAATAAAATTTTTAGACCGTCATACGCTTATATACCATATAAAGACAAACGTGCCTGGGAAATTATCCCTGATTAGTAGGTAATTTCAACAGATTTTTTTGTAATTAGCGCTTAAATGTTTTAATGTTTCTAAAATGAATGTTGGAAAAAGTGTTAGTAACTTTGACACTCAGAGTTGCATAAATACAGGAAGAACATATCATATAAAATTGAAATTATATTTATTTTAACAGCACAGCCAGTAATAGAAGTAATTATTTCTATAATATACATCTAAATACATCGTAAAATATATATCTTTTTATACAGTAATTTATAAAAGTTAGCGTTTTGTTTTTAAACATCAGTATGCATAATATATCGAATGAAAACACAAACAAATAAACATTAGATAATTTTTCTCTCTATGTCTTTTCCTTTTAAACATATCTGCACTAAAACAAACTTTTATTTGTTGAGTCCATGAGTATCATAAAAATGCTATCCAGAACAAAAAAAGGCTTAGTTAAAATTTAAACAATCTGGATAAAACTCACTGACCTTTACAGAGAACAGCGACATTGCACAGTCTTCACACGAGTCTATTTAGGAAAAAGGTCTACGAAACAACCCCATCGAAGAAAACAGAGGCTTTCCAACAGATTGCTTGCGAAGATTCCCTAACAAAACCGACGGCAAAGATACTCTTTTAAAAGTAGAAAGAACTTGCGCAAGCACCAGAACATGGGAGAAGGGAGGGAGATACAGGGGTCGCTGAAAAATCTCTAATCCCGATTTCCTATTCGAATCACACGGTTTCCGTGACTGCTATTTTCGCCTGAAGTGGTCTGTCTTTCTGTGCATTCTTCTCCTTACAATCGTTTGGGAAAAACCGGAGAAGCATTTTTTATTCACTTATTTCCACCCCTCTCTGGTTCTTTTTTTTTATTCCTTTTCTTACTCTCCTTCCCCTCTCTTAGCTTCGAAGGGCATGGGATTTCTGGTTTTCATCTTTTTCTCTTCACTAACCCAATGGACTTCGAGACAAGGCGAAAAAAAAAAGTTCATGGGTGGAGGTCGAGTTTCGGCAGAGAAGCCAACATTTCCCCCATTTTTTTCCCCTACCCTCCCTTCCTTATCCTGTTTTCGTTTCCTCCTTGAGAAACGAGGGAGGGATGAAGATGGTTAAGCCAAAGACAGTGGAGTATTTTCTGGAGTACCTTCTTCCTGAGGAGCACACGTGCCAGTACACCACCGCAAGGTTTGTTTCAGGAATCATTAGATCCCTATCCTATTCTTTTCTTTTGTGGGTTTTTTTCCGGAAAAAAGGGGGAGGAGCAGATCAGAAACAGGAGTAGAAGAACGGGAGTTTGAAATATTGGATAAGAAGTTTAAGCTCTGTTACCTGATCGTTGAAATAATGAGGGATTCGTTGTGTGCGTTCCTTTTTTTTTTCTCTTTCCCCCTGTTTGTCAAAACGATCGAGGGTTAGGAAATCAGTTCGAAATTCGATGTCTGTTTTCGAGAAATAACTGTTTTTCTTTCCTGCAAACAGTGCAAAGGAAGCCAGGATTTATCTAATATATATCGAAGAAAATCGGTTAAACAGAACGGAGATGAAATGTTTTCTTTCTCCTGAAAATAAATTTACCATGTGAAGCATGAAGATTAAATCTTATCCTCTGAGTTTTTAATCAAATATTTGCTACTATCTATAGTTGTAATATAAGGAAATATGGAAGAAAAAGCGGCCCGAAATAAATTGCTTGGCTGTCTGATTTATTTATCAATTACAGAGCTTTAAATTTGTCACAAAATGTCATTCTAAATGCTTCTCTTAATAGGCTACCTTGGTCCAGTAATTTGACTTGCAAATGGCTTGCAATGATTAAGTTCAATCAATAGTTTCAGTCCTGGTTTCGAAAAATAACTTTGTATAAAACAGTGAAGATTTTAGCATGATGGAGACTACGTCATCCAAATCTTCTTATAATGTGGTGAAGAAATTAGAAGAGCGAGTTTAAGGTGAGGTGTCATATTGTCAATTGACCATTGCATAAAATTTAATAGTCCAATATTAGAAGCCCTCTATATTTTATGGCCAACCTTTTGTATACCACAGGCCAATTTTCGACAAACGAGTTTAGAAGTGCCATATAATTCGCAATATGTTTATGCCGTTTTACATTAATGGTTTTGGTAAATAGAGTTAAAATGGTAGAATCTGTATTGATTAGTTGATGAAAAGTATTAAATTAATCCCGCAGTTAAAGAAACTACTTCACGCTAGTTTAATGAAGCACTGATCTACAATAGTCAAGAATATTCTCCTGCATGAAATAGGGATAGCTTCATGATGGTGCTACAGATGTCAGAGAGTCTCGTTTTTTGAAAACTCTGGACTCTAGAAAACACTCTGTTTCTCAACTCGAAACCCCGATGGCCCACTCAGAACTGACTGAAACGTCATTTATAATAATCCAATGTGCAACTGCTTGACCACCCTTGCCTTAAGGTATTATACAGCAGAAAGTTTCAATTTTTTATTTTATCTAACGTTATGCTTGAGTCTGCAGTCAAATTTCCATGGCTATCTTTAATTAGGATGTTCCAAAGAACATGTATGTAACGCAATTATAATATACAAAACACATTACACAAAACATTATAAACACTTGAGAATAACACTGTGCAAAATAAACTCAATAACGCTACACTATACACTGCAAATTTTCTTGCACAATACACACTTCTCTAGATAATACAGTATGCAATACTGTCAATACTGTATAATATGTAATATAATATATATTCAATGTAATTTTTTTAAAACATTTACATTATACTCTCTCACAGACACACACGCATATATAACACATCGATCAATAACTCCTGAGTCTAACATTGAAAACAACATTTTTTTGCAAATTTTTTTTTTATTCATCAACATAACACCTTTTGTTAATCACCTTTTAGGGTGATACAATCGTTCCAACGCTTTTCCAAATCTTTTTTTTTTTTTTTCCCCCTCTTTCCAATTTTTTTTTTTTGCAAGAAATCTTTTTTGTTGCGAGTAAATAGCGATAAACAGCTTTCTGAATCATCGACTCGTTGCTGTTTTTGTTCCATCGAAAGCAATCGCGGCACCCACTTGGAAAAAACCTTTTTCACTTCACTTCAAAAAACCTTTTTCCTGGTCCGATCGACTTAAAATTTTGACACGTTTCAAGCAAAGGTTCGTACTCTAGAAAGACCTGGTTACTGGTTTACTACGAGCGCCATCTCTGGGTTAGTCTCGTTAGTTATTGATCGATGTGTTATATTTCACTTAAGGGTACAAGGACAAATCCGAATTTAAGACTCTTAACTATTTTGTGATATTTATGTTTTAAAATTATTCGTAGATCTTGGGATTTCTGTGGTCCTAATAATGATATATTTAATCATTTTATTGAAATATAGATGTAATTTTTAGTCTTATTTTTTTTCCTCTTGAGATGAATATGGATATGAATTTTCTGATATATTTGCATTTAGGTACTATTTTAAGAAATAATATTCCATCAATATACAAAATATTTTGCTCATCATATATATGAAACAACACACAAAATATAGTGAACTAACTTTTCATTGATATTTTTTATTCAACACATTTTCTATAAACACAATTCTATATTTTTGTAATTTTAGAAATTTTAATTTTTTTCTTTATTTCATATAAAAAAAATTATTACTTAAAATTTAGGTATTATTTGGCAAAAAATATTTTTGATTCAAATTAAGCATATTTTTTGTACCCTTTATGGAAGCAGACAAAATTTGTAACGATATTGTATTGTAGTTTTCTTTGGCCAGGTTAATCTTGTGGTCATGGCTTCGGATTCGTGGCCGATGGTTTTCGTTCAATTGTGGGTTCGATACTTAGCCACAAAAGACCCATCGCGTAGCCGGGGCTGATGCACGTTAGATATGTCGGGATCCAAAGTCCTCCCGTTGGCGTGGTGTGGAAATTAGGAGAGGGGGTGCCTGCTCAGGTATAGTCCTCTTCACTTGACCGTGGTTCAAATTTACGAGGTCGTCGCCAATAGCCCTCGTGTTGCTTCTAGTGCGACGTTAATAAAAACTAAACTAAAACTATAACTGTAGTTTTCTTTGAAATAGTAACTAAATACAGGTATATCTCACAAATCATGTCCATATTCAACTTAGAGGAGGGGAGGAAACCTTTTTTACAAGAAATAACTTTTAAAGTTCTATAAAAGAAATAAGGTACCATTGTTTGGTACACAATAAAAAATCTCTTAATATTAAACAGATATATATCACAAAAACGAGGAGTCTTAAATATAGTATTCTACAATTCCTCGCGTGTCCTGTATATGTGTAGTACCCTTATTTATAATTAATTGCAGATAACTGATTAAAGTTTTTAAGTTCTTATGAATTATCTTAGCGAAGTTCAATGTAGGAAACTTTCCAGTGATATAGGATATTATGAACATTAGAAATACTTTTGAGCAACTACTTTTTCTATTACTTTCAAATATCCCGTAACAGAATGCTTTCTTGTCATATTTTTCATTCATTGTTTATTAACGTTTCTATAAAAAACAATTTGAGAGGTATTGGGGATGGATCTGGAAATTCGGTCAAATGACAAGCATCGGCATTTGATCTGGCGCCTCCCTCTCCAAACTTTCCCAACTATGACATGGAACACCGATAGATTCTACTTGTTCAGTTCTGCTATACAGAACAGATATAGGTTAAACTGAGGAGGAAATAAAATTTAATTAAATATTAAAAAATAATCGTAGAGAGAGAGGATCTTAAAAACACGATTACACTTAACAATGATATCCAAAATGATTATGTATATGAATTAGAAGTAGTTGTGGAAATCTATAGTAGTCTATATTTCACCCCGAAAAGATATATTTATAAAAAATGACATTAATATCACTTCATATGCAAAAGTACGAAATGATAAATTTGAAGCTGGTTATAGATATGGTACATTTTTCCTGTGGGGTATCAACAGTTACGAAATATATTTCCAAATGATACCCATTCAATCAATGAAAATAAAATTACCCAATTTATTGCATTTAGTAGTCGTATGAACACTTAAGCCAATCTAATTCTTAATTATTATGTCATAAATGATTCTGCAACATATTCTTTAGTTTATAGCATTGATAAATCACTCAATCAATTTTGCATAGTTTTTGAAATGACAATACGAGTTTTCTGGTAATTATAACGTTCATAATGATTCCAATTGATAAAATATCTGTACAAATAAATGTTTTGTTTAAGCTATTATCCATCAGCGATTGTTCAATTGATGCAAAATGCTTAGCTGCGCTGTATGAATATTCTTTGTGAGAAAATAATTTAATTTTAAAATAACTAGTTATAAGCATGATTCTATAGATAAACAACCATATCAGGCATTTAAATACCAATTCAATGTTGTCCTAAGCTGATAAAAATATATTAACTCTGGTAACTTTTTTATTTATTTTGCATTCGTTAAAACCTATTTTAGATACTTTAAAGAATAAAAATGCAGTCAATAAAATAATTTTTTCTTAAATTGCTTTTATTATAATCAGCTCTCATAAAAATTTCAATGTGGACCATCTTGCAAATGTTATAGCTAAATAATTTTAAAATTCGTTGTAAATTTCGTTGATAGAGATATATTAGAAGATCAATTTTTTTCCCTACTATTAAAACATTACTACGAATAATTATCTCAGTTTTGTTTTTGTATTCTGAAAATCACAAATATGCTAAAAAGGATGATTAATTCAATTTTAGTAAAAAAATAAAAATCATTGTATATTTAATAAAATCTATATAATATTAACTAAACTATTTTAAATAAGTCTTAAAATACTTAGTTCTAAGTCAAGTGAATCATGTTGAAGTGCTTTTAGAATTATCTTACCAATTTATTTTTAAATATATGTATTATTTTTCAATACACTGATATTTAATATTTAGAAATAATAGTATCCACGTTTTCAAACGGTTCAATTCTTATATTTTACATTCTGAATAGCTGCCCAAATTCTTTTCTTACTTTGCATACAATTTCTAACGTATATTACTTACATAATTTGAAAAATCTTTCTTTTCATGCTATCCTCCTATACTTGAATGTTAATGTATGTAATATCCAGTAATTTTAAAACTTCTTGTAAAATACATTACAACCGAAAGTGAAACCCACCCCAAAAATACCCACCGAAACTGCTTCTCATTCCAGGTTGTTGAGATTGAAATATCTCTTAATTTATCGCTCCTCCAATTAAGAAAATTACGGATGTCATTTGTGAGTGAAAGATTCGAGATCAGGGTTAAAATTAAAGTTTTCTTTTTTTCTCATTATTCTCACTCTCTCGTTCATCTTTTCGTGGTAGAAGTACGTAAAGTGCGTTTGAAAGCTCTCTCTGTAGCTAATGTAGCGTCAGTGAATAAATGATGTGGAGGGGGAAAACTGCACTTCAAAAGTCCCACTTTCTAGCGTCTCTGAGTGTCGACTTTTCCGTGGATGCAGTAGTCCGTTCAGTTTGCTAATTCGTCTCACGTCAAACTGCTCAGGTACGGTAGGTTCAAATGTTGAGGGGATCCTAACAGCCATTGTTGGTCATATGTTTCAAAATGTGTATGACTGTTTTTTGATTTTGAAACTATGGTCAAATGTAAATTATATTTTAAAAAAAATACTGATTTATTTACAAAGGTTAGTCAAAAAATTTATTTGCTGATTTATTTATACATACACACACAGTCATATATACACCCAACTCTTTTTAACATGATTTTGAAATAACACGGTTCACCAATATACTTTTTTACACAATTTTTTTGTTCTAGCACGAATCTCAAAACATATTTTTTTAAAATTCTAATTTTAACAGTATAGTAAGAAAACGGTCAGTTTATGCCCATGCATGCATAAGGGACTTGATATGCTTCATGGGTGCGATGCATTATTCGTGCGATGACCAGTGCTTTCGTGTTTAATATGCTACTTCGATGTCAAGTTCATTGCTTCAACTTTCTAGTGTGAATATATTAAACTTTAAATTAAGTAAATCCCAAATACTTGTAACTAAAATAAAGAAAAATAATAAAATCATAAGCATCTTTCACTCCCATTCTTTCATATATAAATATATATATACTAATTTTTTACAGAAATAAATCAAAATTTAGTTACTGCTTATAACAGACATTTATCAAAAATTATTTATTGATTATTTTTTTACAGAGATTATTCAAAATTTACTTATTGATTTATTTTTAACCCCTTTAATTATATATTAATCGAAATTTATCTACAAAAATCCATTTTTTATTTAAGGTTCATTCGGTAAAATAAGAAATGATTTTTATTTTAAAATATGTTAATGAAACAGAAATTATATTCACACACACACAGTTTTATTATTTTCATTCAAAGATTTTAGAAGTAAAAATATCTATTCTTCTTAAGGAAAGTTGATTCACAAAACACTTAACTTAATTTAGGTTAGATCACTATGGAAAACTGAATGATCGTTAATGCGTACTTATATCGCATGTTATATTACTTTTGAAAATACCTCCATAACATTTTGAGAGATGAATATTTTCTCTATTATTTCTCGTCTGTTTTTACATCAGACCTTTTAATTTAAAATTACTTGAAATAATATATTCATTAAGTATCCCAGTTTTTATTTTATTAGAAGATAAATAATTTGGCATTTTGGGTTTTGAGTCGAATTATTAACAGGAATTCAACTTGTTCTGAAAAACACTTTTCGAACATATTTTCTTCAAGGTGAAGTTTTGAAACATTTTATGGAATTGATAAAAAAAAATCTCTTACAAGAGGATATCGTGAAACTTTAATTATTACTAAGAAATAACTGAGAAATCTACATAAAACTTATTTTGTATTTTAATTATTCTGCTTGTACTTAATGTCGTAAATTAGAGCAATTCGTGTCGATTTGTTTCGTTTCAGGAAGTCGTGGAGTGAAGTAAACCACGGTATGGAGATGATAGAGCTCAATCTACTTATTTCCACGAGAAATAATAGGAGAAATGTATAACTCTGAATGATAACTCTGTATAGAAATCTTAAGAATAATAAAACCTTAAGTTTGCCCCTTGATTATTTTAGCTATAATTAAAAATTTATCATGCTTTTGTATAATAATTAAAAGTTTAAGATACTGATAATGACTTAAATTTATGGCTTTCTCAAATCAAATAAATCAACATTAGTAGTTGTAATTTACTTCATCATTATATGCATAAGGATAAATTAACATGTAAAATAAATTTTATCTAGTATATTGGTTAATTTGAATGTAATAATGAAAATTTCACGATGCTCACTCGTGTGTAAATTGGTGAGTTGTACAAAGAATAAGTATTAAAAAATATTTATGACTTACAAACGTAATTCAAATTTTTAGTAGCATTTTTAATGCAAAAGAATACATTTAGTGAAAATGAATGAAATAAAACATAGTCTTTTCATTCAAAATAGGTACCAGATGACTGAAAAATTGTTTGAATTGAGTAATGTTTATTGTTAAGTATAGCTTAAACTTTTACAAGATCTCTTTATATCAAAAGTTCTTTATCGTGAATTTGTTTCTTCGTGTCCCGTATACATTTAAGACTTCAAAAATGAATCCGAAAGTCTTAAATTTCTTATAAAACATTTGATTTTAAGGACAAGGACTTAATCAAGAGAGAATTCAGTTTTCAATTCTCTTTTCCATTAATTTTCTTTGTTTTTGTGACGAAAGAAACCTTCAATTATTTATTTATTTTGTAAATTTTTGTGTTTTTTGTATTCTGTGCATCCTAAAAACTTCAAAAAACAGATTACAAAAACTTTACATTTTAATAAAAGAAATTAATTGCATGGATTGTTCTGGATAGCTATTCAAAAATCACGCAAGAGAAAACAGTTTACAATTCTTTTTTCCATTAATTTTCTTTGCTTTTGTGACAAAGAAACCTTCAATTATAATTTTTTTTTTTTGAAAATTGTTGTGTTTTTTGTATTCAGTGCATCCTTAAAACTTCAAAAAACAGATTACGAAAACTTTATATTTGTAATAAAAGAAAATAATTGCTTGGATTGTTCTGGATAGCTATTCAAAAATCAAATCAAACAAGAGAAAACAGTTTTCAGTTCCCTTTTCTATCAATTTTCTGTACCTTTGCTATGCCAAAAACTTCAGAGATATTTATAACTGTCATTGCGATTTATAACTCTTGTATTCATAATTACTAGTATGTTTGAATTTGGTTGCTATTCATTTGAAAATGCAGATTTAAAAAATATTATATTTAGTATGTATATTATATTTAGTGTTATATTTAATATGTATATTATATTTAGTGTTATATTTAGTATGTGTATTATATTTAGTGTTATATTTAGTAGGTATATTATATTTAGTGTTATATTTAGTATGTTTATTATATTTAGAGTTATATTTAATATGTATATTATATTAAGTATGTATTATATTTAGAATGTATTAAAGGTAAACCCTCAGGGGCTTATCTCTTGGTAGAAAAGGGTTTCACTCACCAAAGACTACTCTTGTGGTCTTTCTCTTTCCCATGGGATTTACTCTCTTTGGTAAAAACGGGTGTAGCACCCCCAGGATACCCTAGCGATCCTTCTCTATTTTCGACGCTTCTTGTTAACTAATTTTTTTCTCATTTTTCAAAGATCTAGAATACAGTTTTATCCTATTTGGTGCAGAATAGCGACTTCTGGCTCTTGTACCGTTAAACTCTACCATGACTTATTCACGAAATTTTATCCCAAACGCTTTTTATATTGAATTTTATCAATCATTCTTAATTTAGTTTAAAAAGGTTTTGTCATATTTTAAACAAATACTTAGCGCCATTTCATTCTCTTGAGCCATACGCCCTAACATTCCTCATTCGTTAACTTTATAGGATGATACACGCGTTAAAATTCAGTGTCTTAAAATATTACGATAAAATAATTTTTAATTTCTTATTTTATGAATGTTCTCGCATTAGGTTATTTCAAATATAATTAATGTTTGTATCAGAAAGAATGATCTGCAAGATAGCTCATCCCAAATGAAATTGATAACGTACGTTAAAATTAAAAAGAGTGCTTATAACTGCTATATTATTTAAAGCTCGTTTATTTTACTTTGTGTTTGTAGATTTGCGTTAAATGCATTTTTATATTCTAAAATTTCTCTTCTTTCATATTAGTACTTCCCAATTAAAAGTTACATTTTTTTCATTTTTGGAAAATATTTACTAAACGTTTATACTCTTCAAATATTTACGCATTTATAATTTTTAACTATATTCTTATTTTATCTTATACGAAACAGGTTAAAGTGGTGGATCACATTTTCATTTAATTGTAGTATAATGTAATTAAATGTGTAAATTATTTAAAAATTTTCATATGCAATTAACTATTGCATTTCTAGCATTAATTTTCTATATTGAATTAAATGAAAATTCGAGTATGCTCAAATTATTCAGAAATACAATATATGTATACAATTATTTTTCATCATATTTAAATGAATTTCATTTATGAATTTTATTTATTCATTTGAATCTTGTGTTTAATATTCAAAATGTGTTGAAAAATAAGCCTTGATGTGCGTTTAATACTTTTCTAGTCATGTTTTAATATTTTATTAAGAAAACTGTCTAATTTTTACAATAATAAATGAATTCACATTCAAAATTTATGTAATATTTGTTTATTACAATGTTATTCAAACTTCATTAGAAATAAGTATTTCTTTACATTTTAAAAGTTAAAACATTTTTTTATACTTAAAATCTTCAGAATAACAAAACAACTTACAAATGTTTGAAATATGATAAGCTGCAAACATTTCTAGACAACAGAGGTTACATGTATTAGTTAAGGGGAAACACTGATAACTATTTTTTTACAATTTAATTATTTTGTAAAATGTAAAAATTATACTGAAAACATTTCATTTATTTATTTGAGATTTATATAATCTGAATTTCTTATTTGTTTCAGATTGCTACTGGAATTTTACATCGGAGACAAGTGATTCGACTTTCGTAAGTTAAAAATATCTTCAAGCACATAAGCAAAACGCAATAAATTTTTGAGTAATTAGCTTAGAATAGCTAAATATTTTTTTTCTTATTACATGTATTAGACATTATTTTTCATAATTAAAATGTAATTTGAGCAAAATACACCGCAATGTATATAAAAGCTAATAGAAATATTTACATGTTAATTTAAAGTGTCATACGATTGTTCAACGCAATAAATTGAACATTTTTTTCCCCTCATCCGTCAAATCTCCATATCCTTTTAAAATTACAATGTAACGATAGAATTTTTTTTCAATGTGTTAATTTATAATTAATTCTTAGATAAACTAATTTTAAATATTCATAAAAATCATAAATAATTTATATAATATTGCTTTAAGCCTTTTTCTCACTCTATATAATGATATATTAATTCGCTCACCCAGTCTTGAAACTTTATGCTTCAGAATGTATAATTTTTGTTTCCTAATACAAATAAATGCTTAGAAATATAATTAAGCTAATAATATTTAACGTTTTATAAAGTTTTAAATTTTTTAAGGTTTATTGAAAATAAGAATTAAAATTTTTGCATATTTTGATATGTATCTACACCTTAAAAGATTAAATATATCCAAAACAGAATAATTCAATTACAAATAACGCGAAATAAATAGCATAATAATGCCTCTGTGTGAATTTCGTAATAATATCTTGATTAGTTTTTAAGGTACTTTGCACAAAATGATGAGAAGTCGTATTTTTGATAAAATGAGTTTTGCATTTTTCCGTACATTACGGTTGATCAGAAGTAAACATATACATTTTTAATCATATCTAAGTAGTTAGAACATTCTGTATGAAATTTGCTTTAAAGTATTCAGAAAAATATTTTTTAGTATAAAAGTTTTTAAAAAAGATTTTTTGAATTTTTTTATAAGTTCTAAGGTCTCGAAACCCTTTAAATATAAATATCTTAAAGCATTATTGATTGATAAAATCAATTCACCTTTATTTTCAAAGTAATATGCAATACATACAGACTCTTTAAAAGTAAGTTTGTTCCGAAAACTTTGAATATTAAATAATTTTAGGGGTAATATACTATTCAACAAATTGTAATTACTTGTTATAGTTACAGTAATATTTAATTAAAATAGCAACTACGGAAAATTATCTCGAAATATTTTGTTTACATTAGATTTGGAAAGTAATTGTAAATTTTTAAGCACTGGAAAAGGGGAATTGTCAAACATTTATAAATAATTATATATATTATTCTTTTTAAAAGCTATTTAATAAATCTGAATTTGAAAAGCTAAACCTTTTTTTTTTCTATAAATGCAAATATAATAAACAATTAAATAAAAACTTGATACTTGATTTAGACTGCTAAATTATTTATATACTATTTTTATAATTCAAATATTTCGTAAAATATTTTCATTTGATTTCACTTTTATAGTAGAATATTCAGCTTTAAGCTAAAATGAATAAAGAAAATGTTTATTTAAATAAAATTGATTTAGCAATAAAGTTAAACTTCATTTCAGTTTAGTACTAAGTTTTCAATGCAATTAACTGTAATAAATTGTGGTTAACTAATAAATTTATCGAAGATCTTTGCTTATATTTTCAAACAAATTCCATGTATTATGTTTTTTCCCGGAAAACCTTCTGCTTTATCATTGTCTATATTTTAAGGAAACAAAACATAATTTCTAGACTTCTAAAGACCCTAGGAACCCAAAATATCTCCTTTCCTTTCTATGAGTTTATTATCTTTGATAACACGGGTGATGCACCTCCAGAAATATGCATTTATTAGCAGTTATTTACATGTTGAATATGGTTTTGAATGATTATTTGGGTCCAGGGTAGCCACATTTGGCAAAATACTGCCAAATAATTCCTGACGTCAAAGGTGGTTGGGCTAAACTGCATTCCAATCATTTAACTTACGGGTTGAATTAAGAAACAAGCCAACGCTTCTACTATGTCATTTGTCTTGCAATGGCAAAGTTGGTAGAGCGTCGGCGTAAAATCTTCATGTCTTCGGTTTGAATCTAGTGGAGCATAAAACTTTTTTTTGGATTTTCAAAAAATTAACTTTAGTTTAAAATGGGAGAAAAAAATTCTCTTATATAAGATATTTAGTAGGATATAAATTTAGGAATAAATAGCGTCAGTGACGAAGCGCGTCTATCACTGGAAAAAATTTCTTTTCCCCCTTAATATTGTGATTCTGTCATATGTATATGCATATTTATATTAATTGTAATTATTTAATAAAAAATAACTAAAATAAAATTTTTCTTTGTTGTAGGAATTGACTTATACTTTTTTTTTTAAATTTGGTTTCGTCTTTTGCATTACAATACTTAATTTTTGAAGGATTATAAGTATTGAATACTTGTATTTGAATTCAGTATAAGAAAAATGTATGTATGTATATTCAGGATAACACACTTTATTGTATATAGGTTATGAAGAAGAGTTTTGAATTTCAGCATAAATGTCTGTTACTGTACATTTAAGATTAATTTGTTCTATAATGTAGAATTCAAACCATTAATTTATTACTTTGGGTTTAAAAAAAGGCTGATTGTTGTGTTTTGAAAAATGATTACTGTATGCGTGTGTTGTAAATAAAAATGCATTGTGTGTGGTAAAAAAAATATATCTCGAATGTCTTAATTAAGATACCATATCAGAATATTTTTCGTAATATCAAGCTAGTAAATAATTTTTTATTCACATTCATAATTTATCAAAGATTATTTAGCTCATTTTATTAACCATGACTATAAACATCTTTTGAAATTTAAAAATTCTACAAACAGTCCAAGTCATTTGTCTCAATAAATCTCAATACAATTTAAGCTTTTAAACCGAACATTTCAAATTAAATAAAAATATATTTCCCGAAAAATATTAAAATCATTTTCTTTTTCTCTCCCTCGCGTCTTCAAAAGATTCTGTTTGATTGGTAGGAAAGATTATTTCGAACGGTTCAAGAAATTTCGTACTTAATAAAGATTTACCGCGTTGTGAAATATTTCGCTTTTAACAAATTTAAAGAGTTTAATTTTGCTTCTTGAAGAAGTATATTTAAAATGTCGCTCTCTTTGCGGAAATGAAGTACTTAAAACCTTGGGCCAAATCTAATGACGCGTAGTCTGAGGTGATACACGTAATTTTGCGTTCTAAAACTTCGAAAAGTATTAATTTAAAGTATTAATTTCGGAACGAATTTCTTAAAGAAACATTAGATACGTGTTCTTTGGGTAAGAACGTCAATGCATCTTAATATTCGATAAAATCTTGCTTATGTCTACATCTATATAATTTCGATAGCTAAAAATTAAAGAAAATATTTTTAAGCTGCTTATTTTTTTAATTAAATGGAATAAATTTCTCATTGGCGTTACATTTTTAATCGATGCATGAGTTACTGAAATATTTTTATTATTAAGACTTCTGCTTGCATGTGTCTTTTTTGTATTGAACTATTTCTTCGTGCCATCCAAATCAATAAAATAAACCTTCTAATCTCGTTAATATATGAGATTAATATGTAAAATCAACTTTTTAAACGTGACGTGGATTTTATGCAAAAACGTTCTTAAACATAAGTAAACATTAACTTGGCGTTAGAAATTCCACTTTATAGCTTTCTCAAATTATTGTTTAGTAGATTAATTTTTAATGTTTCATTAACTGTTATCAGTTATATTTTTTGAATAAATTCGTTTGTAAATTTGTAATATCCGTTTTCGCATATGTAATATGTTGAAAAATTTGTTAAAAATAGCAATTACACAGCACGAATTCTGTTGCTTATAATATTTTATTATTCAGCATTTTATAATTGGAATTTCTTTTTCTAATTGTTTAGCTGTTTTTTAATTATTTCATCAAATTAATCAAGTTATACTAAAAGCCCTCGAAACTGTTAATGATTTAGTGAAATTCCAGCAATATTGGAAATTTTCTATGCTTGATTTATTACAACAAGTATATCTTAGTATAATCTGATTTATAGTATATGCAATAACATTTTATATGAATAGTATATATAAATAGTATTAATCTACCGGCACAAATGGAATTTCAAATAGTTCTGTTTTAGCCTTACAGTCCATTTGTATTATTCTGCAACAACCGTGTCAAACAAAATACATCACGATCAACCTCGATCTTCAACTTCTGTTTAAAATTAATATAAAAAGGAGAAGAAACGTGAACAACTTAATTATTATATGCAAGTAATTTCCTTGAAATTACTTCAATTGTGATATTTTTGAACTGTTGGTTTCGTGTATGTGTGTGTATGTGTTTTAATACGTGAATGTGTAAATGGGATTATTCCTGAATTTTTCGTTTCAAAATATTGCATGAGTTTTTATAGTCATTGACTGAGTTCTGATTAGTTATCTCGTCGTTTAGAAATCTAATTAAATCAAATCTAGCCTTCTTTTATATGATCCATTAATAATCAATACATGTATTTTGGTTTATTTTCTATCTTTTTTTTTTTTTGAAAAATAGCCCTTTTGCATAAAATTCACTCCACTGATAACTTTGAAAATATACATAGTTCTAATAAATATAACATTATACACTGAATATAATTGTAATTTTAAAATATACAATTATATGAATATAATTGTAATTATATTCATATATTCATTCTATAATGAATATAATTGTAATTTTAATATTTACAATTATATGAATATAATT
>BMAW01039075.1:134403-197341 GCA_019974015.1 Nephila pilipes
ATGAATATAATTGTAATTTTAATATTTACAATTATATGAATATAATTATATTTTTAAAAACAGAATTTAATAAAAAAATATATATTTTTAAATTTTAAGATTCAGTTTTTTCATATTTTCTTATAAAAATATTGTATAATATTTAAAAATTCTTTTAGTTAACTAGAAAAAAAAGCCATGTTAATTATACATGAAATGTCATTTCATGACGTGCAACGCGTTACCTCTATAGAAAAAATAGAACTTTAGGAAAAAGTGCTAGAATTCTATAAAAACACATTTTGTGAAAACTTCTAATACAGATACTCTTTCCCTATTGTATTTATTGCACGTTTGTTTACAATTTTAAAATCCAATTTCAAATTTTCTACTTATAAAATTCTTCTAAATAATACATCTATGAAATCGGGTAAGGGCCTGTCATTTTTTAGCAGCTAAATCAAATAAATTTAAAATGTGAAGCGTTTAGTGTTTCAGTTTCCTTAAAAAGTCATGCACATTCATGACTTAAAACAGGTTCAGTAATTGGTTTCACATATCTGCGATATAGTGCGTTATTTAAATTTTTGAATTTGCATTAACTACATTTGAATGAGCATTGTTAACAATGGAAAAAGAATGTGTTAAGTTCCCAGCATTTTGGAAAAAAATTATTACTTTTTTTTTACTTGTTTATTATTATTGTTTTTTAAAGATATGGTATTTTTCAGCGATATTCCTATGTACAGTGTTATTCAAAATGAATCGTCTGATTTCAAAAAGTTATATTTTCATAAATAAATGACACAGAATGATAAATAATATATGAATGGAAAGGAAAAATATGGAGACGTATAATACCGAATCCATATGTAATTTCTTGCCAAACACGTTTGAAAGTGTCAGTGTTAATTGATTGTTTATTAGCAAAGATCCATTGATTACGCTTAAATAAATATGTGGGTAATAGTGGCACATACACTTTATTATTTACAAATCCCTGAAGGAAAAAAATCCCATGTACATATCAGGTGACTTAGGAGGCCAGCTGTGTAACGTCGAGTAATCTGGTCCACTACGACACATCCAACTGCAAGGTAACTCCATGAAAGCTTTGATAATAGCTTTCGAGTATAGGTTTCACGAAGAACAAATGAAAGCCATATTTCTTCACAGTATAAAAATTCTATATTTTTTTTATTTTCATTTATATATTAATTATCATTCTGCGTCGATTATTTTTGAAAATATAGAATATTGAAATGGAATGGTTCATTTTGAATAACCCTGTATAATACTTCGCAATATTAACGATATCATTAAAAGCTCATAAATATGGTAGTAGAATAATTTACTATTATCAATTAATTACCTTCATTTTAATAAATTTATGAAAAATAAATAAAATAAAGGTAATTAATAATTTATGAAAATGATTGTAATTTAGTAACTTATAAACTTATAAAATACAAGTAACAAATTGAATTTCTATCGCTTTATCTTTAACGCAATGTCTTTGATACATAAGAAATTCTAATGAAAGAAACAAAAATTATTTAGAATGAATAAATAATATGGCGAACGATAATTAGTTACATATTTCCTTTTTTTATGTATTTTATATATATTACGATGTAATTAACTTCCTAATAATCTGCAATTTCTATGCAGTTTTTGTGGAAGTGACTAAATGGATATTGTAATTAATTATGTGTATGTTTTAATTAGTCTTATATTGTTAGTTTATTTTACTCAAATAGCTATATCTATATTTCATGCATTTTATAATAAATATCACTGGGATATTTTCATTTTGTCTCTATGATCAAATTAGATCTTGAGTTTTCACAAAAGGAAATAATTCTAAAATCTTAAGGGTACATAGTACCTTGTGTTGAATTTTTTTAAGTAGACATTTATAACAATAAGTTTTTGCTTACCATTTTTGAACAAACACAAAATTTATATTTTGGAGAAAAAATTTTCAATTTCAAACAGCTATTTAAAATTTAAACTGCTTTCACAATGATTCAATATTTTGAAATTTCCTATCATTTCTACAAATTTTAATATTTTTTTGCAATTTGGGTTTTTTAATTTCTTAAAATTGTTTCTTAAGATTCTGGGCATGGATTTTGTTAAAATTACTGTCATTTATAGTTTTACATATTTTCTCTGTCGATCACAGTAAAACAAGAGCTATATCTAATTGTGTGGATTCTTTTTTTGAAAAAAATTCTTTAACTAAATCCTTATTCCATGCACAGAATCATTTAACATATTATGGAAAATAACCAGTATGAAAAACAGAATGGTACTTTTCCATTTCACCGGCGCAAGCGATAAAGTCGCCAAATATGATACAACCGAAGCGAAACGGAATAAGTGTTTACTGTGTGTTGTCACCAATACAGTCTGATTTACGAGATTTGGGCCGAGATTGGAAAAGTATCCTTAAAACTTTATATTGATTATAAAAAAAAAGGTGTTAGAAATTTAAATACTTGATGGTCACGAAAAATGAAAAGCTGGGATAAAGGAGTTTAAAATTTTGTTGGTCAATAAAATTGCGAAATCTTCTGCTTAAGGAAATTTAAAATACTCACTGAACAATACTTCTAGATTTATGAAAATGTGTTCGTATAATTAGAAATATCATACAATTAAAATAGGTAATAAAGTTTTTCCATCTTTTTGTCTTTTTGTTGTAGTTATTTACGGAGTCCGCTTGAAATGATTATTAATTTATTAGAAGGAGAATATGATAAACAATTATGTTTCATAATTTTTCTTTATTTCCGTAAGACGTTGAAGCTTATATTATCCTTTGAATAACATTAGAATTAAAATTTAATGTTATACACAGGATAACATTAATATTCGAGTATTATAAGTAACACCAATATAACCTCATATGTAATGCCAACATTTTAAAAATTAACTTAATTATATACTGTGCATGAAATTCAACGTTTTATCCAAAGAACTAATTATCCTTACCTGTTTAAAAATATATTCAAATAAAAAAAACATTTAAAAAAATCTTAAATATTGCCTTAATTTAATCTGACAGACTCTCATTAAAAAATTGATAAGAATCAAAACATTTTATAAATAATTTTAGTCATTATTTAACATTCAGTAAGAAATATATAGATTAAACAATGTATTTAATGCTAATGTGGCAATTGAAAAGTAAATGACTTTTGAGACTTTACCGAGATTTATCATTTCTAGCATTGTCAGATTTTTTTTTTTTTTTTTTTGTGATAAAAGATAAAAACAATATATAATTTTTGAAATGCATAACTAAACAAATCAAAGGAAATATTGTAAAAATTATCCGAAATTGTGAGATGGGCATAAAATGGCACGGTTAATGGACTGAATGAAGTACATTAGTAATCATGCTTTTTGTTCGAAAAAACAATTATAATATTATTTTTATTTTTATTGTCATTTCAAAAAGATTTGTTTTGGTGATATCTGTATATCATAGGTAAATGACATGATATCCATTTTTCAAATTTCTCTAAAAAGAGCTGCTTAAATTTCTTTTCTTTCTGTTTCTTTATTTACAATTTGCTTGTTAATGAATATTTTTCAATATGCTCTTATACGAGTACATTTTATTCATTAGACCTACTTTTATTAAACGTTATTATTTCTTAATTTTTGACTGATTACTAATTTAAAAAATGTATACATGTCTTCTGTCAGCGGGACACAAATATTACTAATTTGAAAAAATAATGTGACGCGATCTCCAAACGATTTTCTTTTTATATTTAAAAACATTTTACAATGAATCCAGCAATTCTAACTTTGAGCCTTTAATGTTCCATTTTTTCTTACTTACTTTTATTTTTACATTGGAAATTATTGGTTGCAATTAAACATTTGTTGGAAACTACTTTATCTCAAATACATAAAATCACACGGAAAACTTTTTTCTAAATACACTTAACTTTAAATTGTGAATTAGTAAAAAGTAGTTAGTCATCACATTTATCAACCAACCAAGAGATATTCCTAATGTACTTAAATCGATTTGATAGAAAAACAAATATGTATCATTTTTGTGGCGAAGTTAAATTCAACTTTTTTTATTGTTCCTATACCGAACACTTTCAGTTTACAAAAACCAATATAAGAATAGTGAAAAAAAGAATTTTTTAGAAATGTACCAATTAAAGACACTCAACGTATAGGCCCTCAGTATCAATGAAAATTTCATTGGAAGATATAAGATAGTATTCAGAGAGTATAACTATAGCACAGTCAATCTTCCAGGTGCATCAATTAATTTAAATAACTTATAAAAAGAAATATTCTAGCTGGAAATATTTCATGTCTTTGAGTTCTAGATAGTAAGTGAGAAACGGATGGATAATAATAAAAAATACCTCGAGTGCAATATGCTTTGACTCTACATATACTACAATATTTTTAACAAAAAACCATTTTATAATTAGTTGAAGAATAGAAGTTTAATTATGTGAATAGAAGTTTAAGAATAGAAGTTTATTAAATAATATCCACTATGAGTATAAATTTATCTGAGTGTCAATAGTATTAGAATTTCACAACTTATACGGATGTAACGTATTTATTCTAATTCTGTTGGTTTATAACGTATAGTTGCGGAATGTTTTTATTACTTTTAGGGAACGAATAATTGTTATAATCATTTTAGAATATATTTTGTTGATGATGATAGTTAGGTCTATAAATCTAGAACTACCAATATTAACTATCTAAAGACTGCCACAGCGTTAAATATATTATTCACTTTTATCACATTATCGAAAAAGTTTTAAGGTTTAAAAAAAATTTAAATTTCAAATTACTTGATATTTTGTTTTTTCTACTCTTCTTATATATATATATATATATATATATGTGTGTGTGTGTGTGTGTGTGTGTGTGTAGTGCGTGCGTGCGCGTGTGTGTGTGTGTGTGTGTGTAATGATTTAACAGAAAAATAATTAAATTTTCTAATTCTTTTGCTTACAATACAGAGTTCATTCTTATTTTCTATTACGATTTTAATTTATCCCTTAATTTAAGCAAACAAGCGTTCGTAAAATCTGCCAAAATCATCGTATCTCCAGCATAATCTGCGTATTTCCAGCATAGTCGCTGAAAAATCTCTTTATCTAATACCACATGATTATCACATAATCTAAAGGAAGTCCTCTATATAAAGTGGAAGCAAGGTAAAATCATCTCTCTTCCACAGTAACCAAGACAGTAAAGCCACATTTCTGGCACACTCCATTTTCATATAGCAATCCTCTCTCTGTTATTCATTGCTCTCTCTGATCAAATGGGATAAACAGATTTTATTCAGAAATGGTGGTGTTTTCATTACAGATATGCCTTCTTAATTTTCCTGTTTACTCGTCCATGAAAATTAGTATCTAGCTAATTTTTTTTTCTGTTTATTCAGTCGAAAGTTACATTTTTGTTCTACATAAATTTTTAGGAGGTTTTAGAAATTAGTATGTATAATCTGTATATTATGTGATTTTGTTTACATATATATATATATATATATATATATATATGCCTGATGGTGTATATTTGTATATAATATTCGAATTATACTATATTTTGAAACAAGTTCTGTTCCTAAATTGGAAATAAAGTCTACATTCCCAATCAATTGCTCTGTTTTAAATGTTCCATAATTTTAATGTGTGGACCGAGATTACCCAGATATTTAAATAAAATTAAGGCGGTTATAAATTAATTTCGAAATATGAGCACGTTTATATGAACAATAGGAACTGTGAAATTATATATATATATAGACAACATCTTACATAACAAACGAATTTTTTTTTTTTGGCTTCAGGTTTTTTTAAAGAGGAAACTAATATTTACGTCAATTTCAATAATTAAACACTATGATAATGAATATAACAACTTAAACGTTATAGTTAAAAATACATTAATTTAGCAATTACCTTAAATACAATAATTAGAAACCTTGTTTATCTCATTGCAGAATAATTTCAACATTGTCATTATTAATTTACAGACATCAATGATAAAAACTGCTTCTTATAAATCAGTATACAAATATTAAAAAGCACTTGACATAATTAAAAATTGCTCTTGCAATAAACAGATGAGAAAATCATTTTAATGAATAAATAATTAATTTCTGTCTGCTATGCCGGAAATGCTAAGAATGGAGATTTGAACTGGTAAAAAAATTGAATTCCCTTTTGAGAGAATTATAAGAAAGATTGTATCAAATTAATGCATTATATAAGCATATATGAATAAATACTTATACGTATTAATTAATCTAATGACCTTTTTATTTGCTTATCTAGACTATATAAATATTTGAGTGTTAAATTATAAAACGATTTTTTTTCTTTTACAAAAAATATCTTTTTATGAGATTGAGTAATGACTGCATTTATCTTCCTATATTAGACATGAGAGTGAAATAAACATTTATTTATTTAAAACGGTATAAAAAGTTCATTTGGGTCTAAAATTATCTTCTTTAAAATAAATAAATAATTATTTTAATTTAAAGAGTTTTAAATATGTCATTTAGAACAATACGTGTAATTAAGTATTCAAAATACCCACATAATCGTAAATTAAGGATAATTCAAGCTCCGGCAAATAAAGGCTCAGAAACAAAACAAACGTGACTTATTCATACAACCTGTTTATTAAACAAGAGATAAAGTACAAAAAAGATGGTGTATCTATGATACTATTAATATAAACTACGAATTTTGCTCTCTAGAGCAATTACAAAAAATATCTCCCTTATAAAAACTTATTATCACATGGTTGGAATGATAGTTAATACCTTGTATGTCTTCCAGACAATGAAAGACAGTTCGTAATAGTCATGCAGAGTATCAAATTATCGAGCTGATCTTGGAGAAGATTACTCCACTCAGCAAGCAATGCTCTCCGATACTCATGTAGAAGATGGTTGCCGGGCTGCAACTCATCAGCCAAGTATGTCCCTCACATGCTCTATTGGATTGAAGAGAGAATGTTGTACATTCCATTTGGGTGATATTCTCAGATTGAAGCAATTTGTTTGCAGTGTTTGCATAATGAGGTTTGGCGTTGTCATCCATAAACACAAATTTTGAGCCCATGGCACCCCTAAACAAACGTACATGTTGTTCCAGAATGATGTGGAGCCCAGTACAAATAAGTGAATCAGACTATAAGCCAAATCTGGACTCGTCGGAAAACATCACACAAGCCCACTGTGACGATGGCCACATTGCATGTTCTCCACACCAGGCTAACCGCTGGCGACAATGAGTTGCCGTGAGCGTAACACATCTGACAGGCTTGCGAGCATATAGACCACTATGTCCCAAACGTCTGTACACGGTTTGCCTTGAAAACTGTTGAAGATAGCTGAAGAGAAAAGTTTGTGTTGTGCTCCGTCTGCTTCTTTTTGCAAGTACAGCCAAATAACGGTCGTCATTCGGCGTTGTGATTTGGGAGCGACTCATACTGAATGACGTCTAATGACATTTCCATCATTTTGAAATAGTTTTCAAAGCCTAGAGATGACACTTTGGGCGATTTCATGTTCCTCGGATACTTCCATACTAATAAGCACATATTCCATGAGGCTGACAATTCTACCACGTGAAAAATCATCCGCATGCGTCCTCTGTGTCATACCTATTCGGTTGTGGCACTGTGGCTTCCTGTAATTTGCATATTATTCTTGAAGATGTGTTCGATAATTCTGCAGGTGACATTTTTACTTTAGAGTTCGTTTTCCGTATGATTCTGAATTATCCTTAATTTATGGACATGAGTTTAATTGGATTTTATGCATCATAGCTTAAAATATCACCTAGAACTGTTTGGAAATTTTTTCATATAGCTAACTATCTTATTTAATCAAATTGACTACAGTATAATTTACTGAATTAAATGTAAACGGGCACTGGTAAGTTTAGAAAATTGCAATAATTCTCCCGTACATTTTTCTCGTGTAATGTTCTTATATGGTGGAGATAACTTATAGAAAAATATATAAAGCTATTTTCTACTTAATATTTACTTCTGAGCTTGAACTTTATTGAAGTAAGACATGTATTTGTCAATAACAATTTCAACAAAATATTGGAGTAATTGGGTATATAGTTTATTTTAAAAACATTACGGGGATAATACACGGATACATATAAAAATATACATCAATTGCAGCAGAGGAAAATAATTATAAATTTGTAACAAAATAGTGGTGGTTTTTAAACTTGGGTTTGAATCGAAATTATTTTTATTATAAATAAAAACTTTTCGTTTAGTAATCTAAAATTAGTTAATTAATAATGCATAGAAGGATTTATATATTTATTCAATAAATATAGTTTTTAAAAAAATGATTTTTCATGTCACTGTGTATTACACGTAGAATGAAAAATGTCATACGATCCTTTTCCTTTCATACATACGGAACGAAAAGTAAACTAATTATACCGAGTACTAAAAACAAGTTTTTAATTTAAAAGTACTTGACTTCCTACGCGATATGCGATATAAATGACACCTTTTCTCAGAAAAAAGATGAAATTTTCATCCAATTTTCGCACAAAAAGATCAGTTTCTAATTTTTCAGAGCGACATTATCAGTCAACAAGGAAAATGGACAAAAAAATACCCAACTTTGCGTCTGGTAAACAAGTATTTAATAAAACCTTAAAAAGTTTCTCAGCTGATAAGAAAATATCCTTTTTCTATCGCCCTTTCCTGCACCTTGTAGATAAGTTTCCAAGGCTTGAGGCAGTGATATGAAGCTAAATGAAAACCTTGATTAACCAGCAATAACACTGGCGAACAAAAATTCTTTTTTTCCCTTTGGAATACCTTTTCATGGAACACAAAGAACTGCCAAATCTGCAGATATCGGTTTGAGCCGGAACTTCACCTAATCTCGCCAAGTGAACCGGAACTGAAGCGGGAAAAAAATCTTGATGACCGTAGTGTGTAGAAACAGCCATTAGTAACACATCCTCTCTTTAAGTCCCGTAGAAGAAAAGTATAGATAGGGGTTACCGGGTCAAAGGAAAAAATGCACCAGCGAAATAAAAACAAAATATGCCGGTGGAGTTGGCAATAAAAAAAGAAAACCGCTATATTAGTTTCGTAGTTTTGGCGACAGAAATTTTGCAATAAACGATTCATATAAAAATTTTCATATTTCTAATTAGAACTGAATTGTATATTCCGCTACGGGAAATAAATAATATAAGTCATTACTTATACTGTTACTTATATTATTAAAAAAACTTATGATCATATCGTGTTTTTCTCATCCCCTTATATTTCGGGTTACCTTTAAACGAATTGTTCAAGGAGAATATTCCTAACCAATGAATAAAATGTGACTGATTTAAATTCATTTAGAGGATTGTAACGAATAAAAATGGGGAGTACTTATTTAAGTAAAGGAAAGTTTAATGTTGTGTTGGTAATTTAGTCAGCTATAAAAATAGTTTGTCGAAATTATCATGTGAAATACTGGAATTGTCCTATGTTGAGTGAGGCGTGTTTTTGAGTAATTTCAGATGCTTCTACCTAAGCTTAGTGACTTGAACTCTGAACGTTACTCCGCGAAATCCTCGAACTCACACGAATGGGTGAGAGAAATAATAATTTATTAATTTAATCATTAAATCAAACTTCTGTAGAAATTACTACCATATATAAAGTACGTTGCGTACCAATATTGAATTTTCAATTATCTGATTAAAATAAAGATGATATTATTACTGTATGAACTTCTGTTCATTGGACTATTATTTAAAAATTATATAAGTAAGATTTATATAATAGAAAGGGAATGAAATTGTAAAGGGATGTTGCAAATTAATTTCATTTACATTCGATATTAGCGAGTGATTTAAATAAAATTCTGTTTAATATTTATTTGTTTCATTATAAATTTTAAATATGGCAATAAACAGAAATTTCTAAAATGTTTCCTCATTTTAAGGTAAATATTTTTTAATATTTCAGGATCTTAAATATTTCCATAATTAATTAAAATAAATCAAAAATTAATGAAATGATCTAACCTATAGACAAATAAAATAGTACCGGTTTTCTGCAAAAAATATTTTTTTCACTATTTATTAAATGTTAATATGTTCAAACTTATAAGGATTTAATTTAATGATTTACAAATTGTTTATATTAAAAATTGTAAATTATTTTTTAAAATAATTTTGAAAGAAATACAAGAACTGAATAAAATATTGCTTTTTTCAGCAATTTTTTTTTTAAGCAATTTTATATTTTTGACAGATAGAGTGCTGTGAAATGTTTTAATTTTATCTCTAGCTTGCATAAAAGTATCCAATTTAGATAAACATTTTAGAGATACTTCAAAAATAATTTTATAACGTTTAATAATTATTAGCCACCCAAGGAGCTACTGTGTTAGTTGGATCACCTTTGCTGTACCAGATCACTTTTCAATTTTTTATCTTTTGTTTCAATTTTAACTAAGTTTAATTTAAATATATTCAGTTAAATAATTTATCGTTTGTTTTAATTTTAATTACATGTAGTTGATATAATATTCTATTTAATAATTTATCTTTTTCTTGAATTTTAATATCCGAAAAGTTTACTATTGTTCCATTCTCGATATTTCATAGCTTATTTTAATTCTTATATTTAATTGAGTAATTTAATAATAATTATAAAAACAAAGCGCTCTTTGGGAGACTAATTCTGTTCTTTGCAAAACTTTGAATGGAACTTTTTTTTTTTTTTTTTCATTTTATTTAGAATTGGGAGAAATATTTTCTTGAAATCCAACGTAAAAGTTGCTTTGCTTACATAATGTACATATATTTAATCATTGAATATTGTTCATAAGTTATGTCAAGCGGGGCTTGTAAGCTCCTTATTAAAATGTATACATTTATTTTAAGGGTACCAGGACATCCGCGGAATTCTGGAACATTAAATCTAACTCCTTGTTTTTGTGATGTACAGCTTTGCAAATTATTAGTAGAGCTTAGATTTTTTGTGTGCCTTATAATGATATTTCAATCTTTCTATCGAACTTTAAAAGTAATTTTTTCATCATAAAAATGTTTTCCTTTCTTATTTGAATATGGACATGTTTAGCGAGATATATTAACATTTAGGTATCATTTTTAAAAAGAATATTCCATACATGTACAAAATATTTTACTCATTATATAGAAATACTATATACAAAATATAGTGAACTACACTTTTTGATGATATTGCTCTATATTTTCTTCGAAAAAATGATAGAACTTCGTAATTTCGGAAATTTTAATTTTTTTTTCTTTTACATATACAAATTTATTTCTTAGAAATTAGGTATTATTTATCATTAGGTATTTATTGAAAAAAATACTTTAAGTTCACTATATGCATATGTATCTTATATCGAAGTATAAAAAATATGGAACAATATATTTTGTAATAGTTTTGTTTAAAATGGTAGATAAATGCTAATATATCTCGCAAAACATATCCATATTCAAATGAGAAGGGAAAAGCTCTTTATTGCAAAAAAAAAGTTACTTTTATAGTTCGATAGAAAGATCGAAATATCATTATGACGCACGCAAAAATTCTAAGCTCTACTAATAATTTGCAAAGCTGAACATCACAAAAACAAGGTGTCTTAGATTTTATGTCCCAGAATGTCCTAGTACCCTTAAAAGAATTGTAAATGAGAGAAGGAAAAAAGAGTTGCTCTCTAGTCAAAATAATGCCTATGATGTAGCTCAGACACAAAAGTTTCAAAAGTTAAACCTAGAGTAAAATAAAACTCAATTCTCTCCTGATTTAAATGAATTATACTATTTTGTGTGATGGAGGAATTATTCGGTTACTAGGCTTCTACTGTCGTAAAAGAGCACGGAACAGAAATATTGAATAAATTATATTAATTACAAAGATAGAAATGTTTACGAAGTTCTTGAATTATTTAAATAGTTAAGCAAAAGTCTTTTGATTAATGTTCCAATTAAAGTCTGCTGGCCATTAGATACCTTCGTGTTGGTGGGTAAATAATATTACATATTAGTAATTATAGGTATTTTCTTTCCCTTTAAGAAGTTAATTTATTAAATTTATGTAATTAACCCGATTAATATGAAAATTCTGTAAGTGATAGTAAAAAATGTGTTATTTTTGTATTCAGCATTCTTTATGGTAAAAAGTCCTGTGAATTCTGCAAAGTTTGGCTTAAAGTGAAATATTACACCTGATATTTTACTTGTAAATAAAACAATCAAAAAACTGATTAATAATTCTTTGAATGCATTATGTTTCTTTAGAGATTGAGGAAAGTATATAACTCTTTATTAGGGAAAAAAAAGATATTTTTATAAAAAAAAAAAATGTAAGGAACCCTTTGAAAAAAAATCACATTTAATTAAGATATAAATTAGTAACAAATGATTAATTTTTCAATATAAACTCATAAAAATCGATTAAAACCATTAAAATTACTATTTTTGTAAAACTTAGATTAAATGTAAATTTGAATAAAATTAAAACTTAAATTTCAGTGACGGTGTTCTCTTCTCACATTTTTTGAGGAGGAAACTTATTTATTTCACAAACTCTTTCCCACTAATATTAATAGAATTATTACCACAAATACCATTGTCAATTTTAACACATCGCCAGATTATACTAAGTTTATTTTATGAACACACTGTATGTACATAAAATTAAACATTAAGATACGCTACCTAACATTTTAAAAGCTTCGATTAGTCTCAATTTTCTGCAAATATGTATTTCTAGTTCCGTAACATATTCCAACGAATCGTTATCAGCGATATTTCAAATTCAACTGAGATAACGTCCGTTCATCTTCGGTCTCAAAGGCTGTAAATGTATACTTCTGACTAGATAAGGCAACATGTTGAAAAGCCAACTACAGGAGATTGCATAATTTAAACATTCCGCATCTCACATTTGCATAGCAGAAATAAACATTTTATCATTTCCTATAAATGCGAATCTTTGATTATATTATTGCTGCCAGGAAATCAAACACTGAGAATGTCTGTATTTGGAATGATCAGTTTTGTATTTGTTTAGGGTATTAGGATTGGACCCAGTTGGGTTTCGTCAAACAAACATTTAAACTACTATTTTGATAAAAAAAAAAGGGGGGGGGGGGGTATTACTTTGGGGACGAAATAATTAAACTTGGTGGTCATTATACAATTTTTTTTTTTTTTTTTTTTTTTTTTAATTTATCAAGGAAAGAAAGAAAATAAAAGCTAATGAAAATCTGATACTATTTTATGAAATTTTAAGTAATGTAATTTTTTTTTTTTTTAAAAAAAAAGAAATTGGTTTTGCAAATTTCATTTTTACATGTGTTAATGTTATTTTCTTTTTAATTAAGTTCCAGAAAAAGTAGAATAACTCGCAATGAATATTAATTAGCGTAAAGTAAGCTAACTTCCGAGTCTCAGGCTCCATTGAAGCAATTACTTCCAAAAAAAAAATATCTTCTTAAAAGTCCTAACGCATTCTTATTTTCAGAAGCAAAACTTTCTGAAGTATAAAAAACATTGCCAATGTGAACAATAAAAATACTATAAACAGACGATTCTATCATAATAATCAATTATTAAATTAAATAGTAAATTAAGAGCGAGTGATAAATGATTAAATTAGACAGTATTCTATTCGGATGTTTAAATAAAATCGACGATAAATTATTAAATTAAGTTTAACTTAATGTAAGTGTACCTGAAACAAACTAAATGTAATTATTAAAATCACAATGTATTGTAATGTCAATTGTATATACCTAATACCATGCATCCTATTCTATACCCACGCATTTTTGTTGACGCCATTTTCTAAATTTTATTAACACTGTTACGGGTTTTCACGTGCAATTTCCATTAAATTTGCTTTCGGACTACTTGACAACAATATTTGATACCAGAACCACGCCTTGTGAAATAACCATGTAAATTACCATTACTCCATAAGATGTGCAGTGAATGAAATAAAGTGATTTGAGGCAATACAGTTATTAGATATTCGAGGCGATAGAGGAATCAGACAGATTGACAGGTATACTTTATTGGTGTGAGCAACTATGATGCAATATACTAAGAATATATCTTGACTCGAATCTCGTTTCTGGAAGTCTACTGGTTTCGTATCCAGTTAAATCAAGTTTACTGTCCAGATTTATTAAGTCAAATTCTCCCTTATGTTACTTAGAGAAAGACGCAGTTAAGTAAATGTTACACATTATTATTTTGATAGTGCTAGCTTTAAAATTTTCAATATTCTTTTTAAAATATTTGGCGAATTATTATTGCACATCAATGACTCTTAATTTTAATTATGATTCCAATTCATTACTATACAACTAAGAGTCGAAATTATGAGCTTATTGATAACATAAAATAAGAATATACTATTAGTAAATATTTCGCCTTCAAACTAATAAAGTATAATTAATGATTAAACAAAATTTGTAGATTTCGAAATATTTAAAATGTAAATACGTATAATCATCGGAATTAAAATCTACGGTAGCGTTTCATTTTATAAGAGTTTGAAGTTTATTTATATTTAAGTTTGAAGTATTTACTTTGGAGGTTTACAGACACATCTGACTATTTTCAATATAACGTTTTTATGTTAAAACTGTTTCGTATCATTTTATTCAATAAAACAGCATTTTTATTAAAACTATTCAGTTATTTTGTTGCAAACATATATGACTAACTTTAATATCTGAAAATAAGCTTATATTGAATTGAATAAAACTTTTATATACAAATTTCATATGCCACAACGTAAGTGCCTTTCGAGAAATGCGACGTCAAAAGCAATTTGTTTATTATTTAACTTATTTTCAAATGTTTAATGTATGCATATTACGAATTTCGACCGCTTAAAACATAATTTTTTTTTCAAGTTAGATACAAATTTTGTAACTAAAAGAAATTAAATATCATAGTTTGTTTTGCGATATTATTAAATTCGAAATTGAAATTTGAAGTTATGTACTATAAAATATAACTTTTCCTTTAACTTTTTTTTTGCAACTTTTCCTTTAACTTTTTTTTTTTTGCTACTTTCCCTTTAACTTATTTTTTACAACTTTCCCTTTAATTTATTATTTTTCTATGTAACTTTTGCTGCGTGTTATTATTTTTAAATACAACTTTATTCAAAATTTCATTTGCATGCAGCAAAATTTCTCTCTTATCTACACATTTTCGTAATTATGCTTAAATTATGTTTTAAACTCTGAATTATATGATTTAAGACTTCACAGTTTTTAGATTAAATGTAATTTATTCACAGTTTTAGGCTTTTTACCCAGAAATGGGTATACATTTAGTGTTTGTGGTGAAAATAAAAGCTACTTTATCTCTTTTATGTTTGTATTTGGTCTTGAAAACTATTTCAAACTTTGGTAACAATTGTTCTTATAAATACTGAAATTAAGAAATTTGTAATAAAGGAATTATATTGGTAAAAAAGAATAGAGAAATTTTTTAAGAAAATTCAATTACTTTTTTATCATCATAAATTTTCGAAAACCTCTTGCGCAAATAAAAACAATTAATTTTAAATGTATAGAAATACAAATGTGCTGTAAAGAGGTCAATCTCATTGAAAATAATTAAAGTCTTATTAAATATTCATTAGGGAAGCATTAAAAATAACAAAAAAGTGAAATTTTTAACGACTAAAATAATAGTAGATATATTTGAAGACACATTTAAAGTAAATGCTTTCTAAAAGAAAAATTTTATTTATGATATTCCGTTTCACATGTTATTCACATGTGTGTGCGTATATATATTGGAAGATAATTACATTTTTATCAAAAGAAATAATTATATTTGAGCAAGCAATAATAAATAGATGTATTTATATTTTTAAGTCATAAATTTACCTAAAGATACATCTTGCATAAATTCCAATGCATTTATAGCTTTAAGAATTCAAAAATGTTTATAAATATACCTGTCTATACACTGAACAGTTAAAATTTGAAAATTTTAATTTAATTTAATTTTGGAAACTTTTAATTTTATCATTCAAATTCCCTGTAATTTTATACAAAACATTAGATTTGTGTTTACTAAAAATAAATTGCATACACTGATTAGGAAATAACCTTGTTTTGTAATGTGGAAAATACCTGTACTGTGGATAAAATAGCCTTTAAGGAAAGTATACCAGAATCCAAATAAAATAAATTTTAAGAAAAATACGAATACAGAGAAGTTTCTCTATGGAGATCGTGCATGCATTTACAATTTAAAATTCCGTTTATCTTCAATTTTTTCTATTTATCAATTTCTTATAAATAATACCTCTGCGGAATTAACGAAGCGATTCTAATTTTCAACATTAAAACCAAAAAATACAAAATTTTAAGAATTTTAGTACCTCGATCATCTTAACTTTGTTTAGATAAAAATAGTTTTAAAGATAGATCATTGACCAAATCATACAACATAAACTTCTCATGAACAATCAACTAGGGATATCGGAAAAAGAGGTAACCATACCTCTAAAAGAAAAATGTGGGAGAAAAAAAATGGCTGAGACTCCGAAATTGAGCGAAAGTCCCAGCAAAGAGTGTCCGATTTTTCTCAGCTCTAGCTCTGATGGATGAAGTTAGGTTTATCAAAACCTCATTTTCTCTTCCACCTCTTTCCCCACCCTCTTTCTCTTTTCCTCCTACACTTTCTTCTCAGTTTTTTTCTTTCTTTTATTTTCTTTATTTCTTCACTTCGTCTATTTTATAGAGAAGTCCTTTTTCCTGCTTGCTAAATGCTCCACACTCCTCTTTTCATCGTGATCACTGAGGCATGAGTGAAAAATGCGATAATTGCGCCGTTTCTGGCACCCCAGACCTACTCCCGTCCCTTAAAAGAAGTAGGAAAAGAAAAAAAAAGAACTCAGTATAACTTTTTTTCCTGCTTGTTATTATTATATGCTTCGTGTTATTTACGAGGTCCATGTTAATAAGGTGCAACGGGAGAAGCAATATCTTGTAAGCCACCTGATGTATGGTTCACTTCGATTTTAGTTGCTTTCGAAGTTATAATTTAAATTTTAATAACGACGAAAAATATGGGAGATTGAAAGACTTATTTATTTGTAGCGATAACTTTTTTTTTTTTCATTTAATGAAATATGTTCTTCTGTAAAAGGTTTATCTTTCGATATTTGAAACTGAAGCATATCTTCAGCTTTAAAAATAAGCACTTTTTCAATTTTACTAAACATTATTTTTGTAAAAATACTTTGCAAAAGAATTGGTAATCAAAAGAGATATTGACAGGTTACTGCAGATACATTATTTTTAGTTTATTTTTTTATACATATGTAGAGTCGACATCTTTGCTCAATAAACTTATTTGAAAATTTCATTAATAAAATATGAACACCATTATTAACAAAACATGAAAAATCAGTACCAAAACTAGCAAGCTCTTCGGAGTTAAAGAATTTGTTTAACGAATATATAAGGCTTTTAATTCCTTTTATAGTAAATGTAATTTTTCGCTGCGTATGTTTACTTAAAAGTATAAATTATCACGCGATATTTATTTTAATCAGATTTATTCATTGAAAGATAATTGTTTTCTAAATAATTTTTTTTCGTTAATTTGCGTGACAAATGAATACTTACTTTTACATTTATTTTTATACCATGTATTAAATTAATTACATATATTTAATTAACAACAAATTTTGCCGAAGCACGCTTCATTTTTTGCCCTTAAATTCTTCAGGTAATTAGGTGTTCGCGAGACGAACATTTCTTTTTAATCTAAGTTCATACACAATATACAAGTACTAAGAAGTCCTCTTCCCACCCGTTCACTTACGCCATCAACCCCCCTCACTATTTAATACACAACTTTACAATCTCTTATTCTATCATCTAAAGTACCTTTCTTTTATTTCTAGCAGTGTATTTATCGTTTTGTAGGAGCTGAATTTAAAGTAACATAGACGCCTTTGACCAGAAAGTTAAGGTTGTTTAATTCGAAATTTACTCTTTTAAATTAATAGCAATAGATTTATTTTACTCTTTGAAAACAAAAGCCATGAAAATCGTAAATGAACGGTGTGATAAATATATATTTGCATATATTTTTTAAACGAAGAAAATTTTATTTGTAAGCATAACTAATTATCATTTATCAATTAATAACCAAAGCTATATTTACATTTGTATAAGTCACGTATATCTATTAGTAACATGTATATCATGCATATTTATCGTTATAATTATTAATTACTCATGTATAATAAGTCATATCATTAGTGTAAGTCATGTATATCATTTGTATAAGTTATGTATAAGTACATTTTATGTAAGTTCTACTGAATTTTCAACTTTAAAAAATTGTGGAGTACTTATAAACAATATAACGTTCTATAGACTGAAATGAATTAAAAGTTCATAAATTACAGATTTTATAAAATTTAAAATTTATAAATAATGATTCTAATTTTTAAAAATTTTGTTAAGGCGTTGCGCAATACTTAAAGTTAGTGAGTGCTTCAATAGGAAACTAAATTGACTGTGTAGGGTATAGCCTCATTTTATAAGGTGTTAGAAACATCTGATTCACATGAGTTTAATTTAGTCCGTGTGAATCGGACGTTTCGTAATTTCAATCTTATACACTTATTATTAAGACTTGAAGCAAATACATTTAGGTATGTCCGGATTCAATTTTTTTTTCCTTTAGATTTCACATATGCTTAACCCTTTCACTGCCGCTGAGAAATCTCTTATTAAGTGTATGTACCAAAACATTCAACTACGAGGTATCTTGTAGTTTGCGCTACAAGTTTAGATTGATTGTAACGGGTCACGAATAAGTTTGTAGCTATTTAAGTTAAGAATTATTAAAAACGGTTTAAAGCGAAAACTTCATGTAAAAATATTTTTAAAATTTTTTTTAATGTCACACTTTATTATAAAAAAGTAATTTAGATTATACAGTTATAATACAGCGTGGGCAAAAAGTCCGTTAAAAATTTATAAAACTCAGAAAATTAAACAAAATAAAAATCGGTTTGCAGGTTTAGCATCGATAAGTCGCGGGATTTTTTTTAAGATTGAAAAAAAAAATTCAAAAAAATAGCCGACAGATGGCGCTGGTATAAACGACTTAATTAGAAATATGTAAAAGAGACAGGCGATTATAAATTCTGATGTTCTTGATTCAGATCCAGTTCTCCGTTGCATGCTAAGTGAACAATCATGCTGCGTGGAAAAGGCAAAGTTTTGTTGGTGAAGCTGTTTTACATGAACGAGAAATCTGCGATTGATGCACTGCATTAATTCCGACTTCAGAAAAAGGCCTTTAACAGTGGCAGGCCGCATAAAGCTTGTTTAGCGATTTGAGGAAACTGGATCACTCGAGGATCGTATAAGGTCCGGACGACCAAGTCTAAGGCAGACACTTTCAGTGAGCGAAACACTAGCGTCAAATCCTCTGTAGGTAGTAACAATGCACGGGAAGCTGGCAGACGCTTGGCTTACCACCGTCCTCGATACGCAACATTCTTCATGGAGTTCTTAATCAGTATCCATTCAAATTACAGTCTTGCCATGAACTTTTACCGTCAGACATCGTAGAGAGAGAAGCATTTGTGAGATAGGCTCTTTCCAAAATTGAACAAGATTCCTCTTGGGTCTTTAACATCTTGTGGACAGATGGTCATTTTTCGATCCATGCTGACGTTAATACCCATTACTATCGCATCTGGGCGACGTCAAATCCACGTGTACACAGAGAAACCACTGCATTCCCCCAGTCACAGTGTGGTGTGGGTTCATAGATTCCTTCATCATAGGACCCCTCTTCTTTGAAACACGGTGTCCAGTAAATGGGTGGAAAAAGATGACAGTAAATGCTCAGATGGATAAATTTTCTGCTCGAAAAAGTTGTTTCATGTTTGTGTGAAAAAGAGGCGCTCTCTACTGTTACGTTTATGCAAGATGGAGCAAAAAGTCACACTGCTAATCCAGTCAAGGAATTCTTGATACAGACATTCGGGGAAGAAATAATCATTAGCAAACGTTGCAAGTCTCCATGACCTACTCGGTCTCCAGATCTGACACCAGGACTTTTGGCTGTGGGGGTATTTAAAATTCTTGATGTATCGATCCCGTCCATCCAATTTGTCGGAATTGAAAGATGCAATCCGTCTAGATCTGTCATGCATACAGCCGAAGATTCTGCACTCTGCCGTTGCTGGACATATGACACGCCTTCAATGTGTTATCCCTTGTGGTGGTGGACATGTGGATCACATTATCCTATAATAAATGATTTAGTAACATTATTTTTGTTATTTGAATGTCTTTTCTTTCACTCGTGTACGAAACGCCACCTATCGGCAGTTTTTTGAATTATTTTTTTTCTTATCTTAAAAAATTCCCGTGACTTATCAATGCTGAACTTGCAAGGCGTTTTTTATTTTGTTTAATTTTCGGGGTTTTATAAATTTTTAAAGTTTTTATGGACTTTTTGCTCACCAGTATATATATATATATATATATATATATATATACTAAAATTATCATATTTTTATTGCTGTGGCTGCAAATGATAAGTTTTGATGCAAGTACCAATGCAGAGTGCTGGCTTATTGGGGCATACTGGACAAAAATATTTTTATTTGCATTACTTTTGCTTTGTACACATTCGACCTGGTTTTGTACGCATCCTTGTTTTTTCTGTAAGAGGAGGATGTCCTCGCCAGGGTGATGTATCTCCAGCCATCAAATAAGCGTAGAATAACTAATTCCTTAAATCAAAGTAGTGCCATCTTTTTATTTCCTCAATTTTTTTGAGTATAAAACATGTTCGCATTCTGCAGGAAGATTTCGAAGAAGTGCAATGCAATTTTTTTTGTACCAAAAGATGAATTTCCTGAGGAATGAGTAGTAGAAACATACGTTGGTCTGCGTGACTATTACCTGGCAAACCCAAAATGTAACCTCATACTGTTTCTGGATTAGTCGAATTTCTCCATTTTGATTTTCCGAACAAAAAGAAAACTTTTTTTGAACGTGAAAAATTTCATTCTAGAATAACTACAAGTTATCTCGTAAGCGGCACTCAGCAGAGTAATTTTATTCAGTGACGCCAAATACGAGTTATCTCGTATTGTTTTTTTTTTTTTTTTCCATTTTCCATTTTCAAATTACATTAACCATTTCAGTGCTATATATTTAACTTTATACTATTAGATTTTGTGATATTCCATATTTCCTTTAAAATCAAATCTTAGCACCCTAGGTAAGATGCTCTTAATTTGCCTCGCAATTAATGGATTAAATAAAATATTTAATTTTTCTATGCATTTTTTTTTAAATTTACAGTGATGACTTATCATGTTTTCAATTTAAATGTTAAGGTAAGTAAATATATTTTTATGGTGTTTCCTTAAGCAAATATATAACATCCTACTAATAACGATTAAATACTTCAGTTACTTTCTATACAACGTTAAAAGGGCGTTTTAATATCTAATTTCAGATATTTTCCTAATCGAAATTCTTTTCAAACACAAATATAAGTAACGAGCGTTAAAATCCCTATTTATGAAAGAAAACACCCTCGAGATCCTTCTGCTCTACCCATGAATCTTCGAACCGGCGAACAAACAAAATTTCCGTCTACGGGAAAGAAAAACTCTCTACCTTTTCTCTCTAAAACTTGCTCTAGAGCAAATGGCATCAGGCGTCAACCTGAAATTCCAGCAGTCGAAATCTCATCAATATTTATAACCGCGTGCTGCTCTGTGTGGTCCATCCACCCCTCCCTCCAGGTACTGCTTTTTGAGCGCATACCACTCACTGCACATTTTGGATTTCACATTACGTATCCAAGATGCGTGCTAAGAAATGTATCGTTTTCTTAAGAGGAGGGGGAAAGATAAAAGAGAATGGAGGGAAAATCGCATTTCTCAGAGAGAATTTAGGGATTTTGGTGGTCTTATTCTTCTCCAATACCGTTTCAATCCCCCGTAAGGGGGTGTTTGAAAAAGATCATGTTCCCTGCCATGCCTAAAATATAGATTAATGGAGAGATTGCGAGGGATATCTATATGCCACTCTAGTATATATTACAGCTTGTCCTTGCACTATTTTAAAGACGGTTTTGGTTTTCTAGTCGCATTTTCAAAAACAAAAATTGTTTTATGAACGGACAAAAAGGTCGGAAATGAGAAGAACAAATGATACAGGATCACAATGGTAATGTATTAAAAAAATTCCAAAAATTTCACTCTGTCAAACACTAATGGATGGGTTAAAATGCTTGTTATTTTAAATGGGAAACGGAATGTGGGTAGATTAGATATTGAAAGAAATTTTTGTAAAAATTAATAGTTAATATTTGCAATCAAACTTATCAAAAAAAAAGTTCTTAATTTAAAGCTATTTTATTTGATTTATCTCATGTTAAGAGCATTTATAGTAGATAAATATGCATTATATATATATATATATAAATGAAGTACTCATTTTTACCGCCAAACTGCCGCTGCAGTAGTAGTAGAAAAAGTGTAAGTACAGTAAAGTGGCTATGCGTTACTAGATGAGACCACTTACAGAGCTACCTGGTGAAAAGATATGTAAATAACGTCTCAAAAACAGTACAAAATAGAGGGAGGAGAAGAGTTGAATTGCAAAGTTGTAGAGCAGCATCGATTTAGTATGAAAAGCACCTTGAGAACATTATTATAAAATTCAGAAGGCTTCAAACGCGCTGTATTTGTTCGTGATTTCGGGAACATTGATGTAATGAAACTAGAGGGTAAAAAATATTATTTTTAAAAATGAAAATGAAAGAAAAACAAGCCTATATTGTGGCACAGTGGTATCGCATGTAATCGCATGTTGAAAGGACTGTGGCTCAAACTTACAAGAAAAGTCCTTGCACAGATTGCCATTCGTGGGGCGCAGTTAAGGTGTTTCAGAATTTTTTACTGCTCGTTTCAAGAATCTACAAGCAATTCCCTCTACCTACTCTAAAATATAGTGCCCATGATTTTAGAGTTCTGAATTTGTTTAAGTTTGTGAGTGTTCTGGGTAATGTTGAATGTCTACGTACTATGGATTGCTGTTTTGATTCTGGAATTACATAAGGCACCAATTTTTCATCGACAATGAGTATTTGGCTTGAATACTCTTCACTTTTATTATTGTACCGTCAAAGAAAATCAGAGAACTTCTTACCCGATTGGTTTAGTCCACTTCTCTTAGCAATTTCGGTACCCATCGTTGCTATAATTTAAGTCGTCTGTCGTAATTTCATGCAGAACACACCTTCAAAATTGCGGAAACTCATTTGATAAAGACGAAATTATAAAATCTTTTCTTTCTGGGACTTTCGCATCAAATTTCTGCGTTAAGTTTTCAAAAATGATTGACGGTTGCCCACCACTTTCCTCGCCCTTTATGTTAGGGCGGCTATTTTTAAATGCTCTTGACCATTTTCATACCATTCCGTTGATCATAGAGTTTTCTTCCAAGACTTTATTAATCTGAAAAATGAATTTCAGCATCTTTCATGACTTTTTCAAATAGAAGACGAACCACAACCCATATTTCAAAATTCACTGCATTTTCAATGATATGAGGCATTTGAAATGCGCGAAAGCAAATGTAAACAGGAACGAATGCTACCGTGCTAGTACCTGTGATTAACTAACAGATACAGGTACTCATTATATCTACTAAGAATGGCAGCAGTAGAGCTGCAACTCCCATATTTAAAAAAAATGTATACTTATTTAAAAACAACGCCTAATTGTTAAAATATAATTAAAAATCAAGAACATTATGTGGTTTCGTATCCACTGTTTTATAGTAAGAATTTAAAATAAATTATTTTACCAATTATCTCTGTAAATCACGTGAAACATGTGTGACCAAATATTTAAAATAGAGTACAACTAAAAGTTTTTGAATGAAATGTAGGTGCTCTCAAATACACAAAGATTATATTAAAAACTAAATTTTGGACATTTAAGTCTTTCATACCGTACCATCTGTTCCAAAATGTTTTGTCTAAATATGGAACAGAAATTAATCGTTTTATAAAGCGTATTGAATATTTCTGAAAAAAAAAAACATTTTGTAGAAATTTACCTTCTCATATTGATTAATTCGAGATATCCAAGAGTAGAATTACTTCTTTAAAGTCTTAATACAAATAGCTGAGAAATTTAAAATTAAGTTTGGGCGCAGGAGAAATACTTATGGTATCTGACACACAATATTAACTATATGTTATTTCAATTTTTTTACCCAATGAATGGTGAATTCAACTGAATTTTTTTAATCACCTCCTAAATAAACATTAAATGGAAATAAATTTTGCATTATAATAGAAATAAAAATGTTTCAATCTTCACACATACATATTAAATTTATAAAATAGTATAAACATATTTTAAATTCATATTTTATTAATGTGTTATTCAATTTCTAGTCTGAGCCTAACTTTGTCTCTATCCCAATATTAATGTTTCCGAAGTAAAAAGAAAACGGGTTAAACAACTTGAAAAGCTGCCTCATGTTTGCTGCATTTCTAAATTTTAAAAATAGTATTGGAAAGTCACTCTTCCTTTGTTTCCAATTCCCTCACGGAATAAACATATATTTAAACTTTCCATTTCTCTGAAAAGTATCATCCCTTGAGAATTCCCTTTCTTCAAATCAATTTATGTTCGTAGACTTCTAGGGATTAGTGAGTATTTCTGTTCAGATGTTGAACTGAAACTGGTCATTATATAAGGCGGATACCGATGAAAATAGAATGCAGTATAATTTGGTCACAAATCATCTGATTTATAAATACTCACCGTAGTATTATCCCATACTTAAGGAAATAGTTAAGTTATCAGATTCGATTATTCCTTATATTTCATATTGTATATGAAATGATTTATTCAGAAACAAGTGAAACATTAGTTTTCTGCCTTATCAGAAACTACTCAAATTTAGATGATAGTTATATTTTTTATGTTCGCAATATTTCTATGATTTCTTATGTACCTATTTGAATTTGAATAAGTTATTAATTTTTTGTACGAAATGATTTAATATATATTAAACCATTTCGAACAATAGTAATGACTTATTCAAATAAATAAATATGAAATTATAAGAATATATATTATGTGAAATATTATTACTACTATTACTGTGCTTCGTTAATTTTCTTATTGAACTTTAAAAAAGTTTTGCTTCAAGGAAATTTTTAAAAATTGAATTATGGTTTTATTAATATTACTAGAGAAGAAAGAAAAAGTTATCGAAATGACTAATGTAACACAAATCTACCCGCTCAAGTAGTTAAGAATGATGTGCACAAAAATATTCCTTGTTTGGGAAGTTATGGTAAGGATTATTCAGATCTCATGGTAGTAGATGTAGAGATCTTTAAGTATTTTTCATGGAGATTAAGAGTCTAGTAAAGAATACCCCTATTTGTTCGGAGCGTAGGAAAAGCCAAAATGAGCATTTTAAAAGAGTGCGTGATTACACAAATCAAAATATTAATTGGAATAGTATCAATAGTATCAGGAAATAAAGATGAGCTCCTTAGAATGGTAGTTAAAATAGAGAATTATATATATATATATATATATATATATATATATATATATATATATATATATATATATATATATATATATATATATATATATATATGTATATATATATATATATATTCTTTTATAATAAGTCTGAAATGTTGGCATGTATGTATTAAGTACGTAGTTGTTCTTGTAAGGCATTTTTCCCATGAAGTATTTTTGTGTATATATAGTTTGGTTTTTTTTATATTACATTGTGGTCTTTTACCATTTGAAATATTTTAAACTTGATGGAATTTCCATAATTTTATAAAAAAATTTCAGTAGAGAATGTTAGACTTAGAAAGCATGTTAGATGTGCTAATCTGACATAAGCCAGATTCAGAATGTATAAATGTTATGTTTCATTTTGTATTCAGTTTTATTTCTCGTATTTGCTTTAATTGTTTTTTTTTTGGCCTAGGTTTGTACAATTCATATTTGATTCTTAACATCTTGCTAATTTTGTCATGCATTCTATTATGTATGTGTTATCTTTATTAATTGTTTTGAGGAGATCTTTTCTTTTTCTAGGTTTTCTAGGATTGGCAAACAAAAATGTTATTTCTATAATCTAGTTAAAAGACTTATTTTATTACTAAAAGACTTAAATGAAGTTTTCATTATAATTTTAATTATTTCTCTTTAAGTTTTTTTTTCTTTTATGTTTTTAATTTTTTTTTAACTATTTGTATATTAATGAAGCATTATTTTAATTATATAAGGGAATGCTAAATCTTCATGAACAGTTTTATTTTATTTCAGAGGTTGTTAGGGTTATTTTCAAAGGAGCTTCAGGAATTTTTTGGAATGAATGTAATTTATTCCTGTCTAGAAAATTTCACGTTTGTGATATCGAATCTGCTGAAAGTTTTATGAGTTAAAGTTGTTGGTAATATGCACAAAAGGGGTTTGGTATTAATTTACATTATGTTTATAATGAATTAAAATAAACTAAGGTTAAAAATATAGTGTAATAAAATGATTTCCACCTACATTATAATTAAATTTCAAAATATCATTTACAACTTCTCATTGATATTTTTCGATGTACTGCAGCAACTCTCTCGCTTCGTTATTCAGAGTCTTAGAGGTAATAATCAGTCAAGAAATAGTCAAATCAATCTTACAAAATATTTAATAGTTTATATTCAACTGTAGCTAATTTGGGTTCGAGTCCTTAATTGACTTAGAAATGAGGGTTTGATTCACTGAGCCTTTGTAGATTTTCCTGACTGTGATCCGAAAACTTACAATTATCAATACGGTTGCTGTGCTTATGGATGTGTTCAATTCACTCTCTCTACCATTAACTAATTTCAATATTAAATTCTATATTGCCTGTAAATGAAATTCATCGGCCCTATTTACGAAAATTCTAGATAATTCTAATATACTCCACATAAGTCACGTTTAATTTATTAGGAGGGGGGTTCAACTCAAACAACATCATATTAAAGTCCCAATGTGTAGTTGAAGGGAAAACACGATAGATCTCACGTGATAGATATATATCCATCATTATGTTTATTAATATTGAAACTAGATATGTAGCATTTCCTCCTTTAATCATTCATATTGTTATATGTCATGGCTCATAATTACGATGCTTATTGCCAATATTATAGTTTTAAATCCTAACATGACATTATAATCCACACAAAGTCCAAAAGTCTCTACTAACTTCCCTGGAACTGAAATATATAATGACTTTATATGAAATGCTATGAAATATGAAATTAAGAAAAAAAAATAAAGTATGGAATAAGATAGATACAACCTATCATTCGCACTAGACGAGAATTAAGAGCCTCATTCGATATTAAAAGGATTATCACCCGCCGGTGTTTCTTGTGCCAACACATCCCGTCCAAATTGACACGCCGCAAAAACAGAAAGACAAACGGTGAAATCCAATAATGTCAGGCAGAAGACAGTAACATCTATCCTGGATGAAATATTAACGCCGTCACTTAGTTTTATTGATGCGCCAAGCCGAACCCAAACAGTCCAAGAGACAAATTGCTTTCCCTTTCATGAAAACATGATGCCTCCGATAGATATACAGGAGGCGAAACAAAATGTGGACAACGCCTCTTCAAGCGGTCCTGTACAGATGGGCATAAAGGGGGGTTTTGTCCACTCGGTGATGGATATGAACCTAGTGTTGATCGTTCATCTGTCACGCAGGAAGTGTCAGAGGAGTGTACAAGTTGTCAGTGGTAATTGTCTAGTTGTATTATTTCCCACTATCAGTTTTTTATTCTATTTGGAATAGTTAAATTTGTTTGTGGTTTCACGCTGAATTGTGTCGTCCTTTGTTTCACAGTGAGGTTGACAGTTGTGGTAGATATGAGTTTCTAGAAAAATTGGTTCAAAAGATTTCTTTGTAGAATGTTCATGTCTCCAACTGAGATAAAGAACCATTTGTTTTCGAAGAGTAATATTTGTATTGTTTAATGTCATCAACTTTCGCTTAGATTGTCAAGTTGTTTGTTTTCGTTCGTTTTCACTACGGTTTCTTTTCTAGAGGTGCTGACATTATATTTGTAAGCTTTTGTGTAATATTAATGCTTTGAAAACGGTATATATTGGATTTTTGAAAGAGGAAAGTTTATTCAATCATTGTCTTAAGACGGATACAAATATGATTTCCTTAGATGTCGATATATCAAATCATCTTTAGGTAATCATTCTCGATAATTTTTTTCTTAAAAAGTTACTTGTTATTGCTAATTTTTTTTTCTTTAAATATGGCTTCTTTTTGACGTCACAAATTTATATATTGTCCCTTATTGAAATTTAATATAATAGTTATATCTAAACTAATTCCGATTTCTATTCGAAATGCTTTGAGTTCCATTTACTGATGGGAGAAGTCCTGTACGATGAGGAGACAGTACACAATAATAATTAAAATATGTAGAAAATAAGTTTACATCGTACTTTAATTGTATGACTTTTCTAAATAGAAATGCAACATTATGTAGTTCTAGCAGCATCATTAAACAAATTATTAAAATTTTTTTTAATAGTGTGCCAAATCATCTAACTTCCAAACTTAAAATTGCTTTTTCTCAACTTTTAATTCGTCATGACGGTCTAGTACTTAAAATGCTAAGACTTTTTTGTAATTAATATAAAATTTCAAAATTTTTTTGGGTTTTTTTTGTATACCATATTTGATGATTTTTTACAAGAGATAATGATTTTGATTAATAGTCATGTTTTTAAAGATCTACAAAATTAGATATGGCTTTTTTTTGTTGATTTTCATATGGACTTACAGAAACAAATTTGTAAAACTAGAAATAACATTGTTACTACTAATCACATGCATTTAATTGCGAGAAATGCTTCTAAGAAATTGAGAAAAAATTGTAGAGAAATGTTAAATTCGGCAGAAATAGTAGGAATATTAAAATGTTCAAATAGTTTGAAAAAAATTAAAATTTTAAATAATTGTTAGTTTGATAATGAAGAGTTCTTATGAAATGCATATTCATGTATATTCAAATAAGGTGAATTAAAATATTTTCTTATGAATATTCAAAAATAAGTCACTGTCAGAGAGAGAGCTGTGTCCCCTTTAATTTTGTAACGATAAATTAAAATTACTTTTTAGAATTTTTCTTAAGAAAAATTTAAATGACCACATTCTTTTGTGCATTTTTTTCTTTTCTCTTATTTTTATTATTATTATTATTATATTAGAATAAAAAGTTACTTCATTACATATTTTCATGCAAAGTTCATAGACTGAAGCTTTAAATAAGAAATTATATGCATTTGCCTTTTCGTGCTGTCATAAGATAATAATGTAATAATCATTAACGTAGTTTATGCTTATTTATAGTTATACTCTTATAATTATCTTTATTTTGACGCTTTAAAATTATTTAGATTAAAACTCTCATATATAAAATTGTTGTCTTATTAGACAACAGGTTCACCTGTTGTTTGATTAATTTATTGTAAGATCTCAACCCAGTGGAAGCTTTGTAAAACTTACTGAAAGAATAATAACATTAAATACAACTGCATTGCAAACGATTTTGGAAAAACAGTGATGCAAAATATTATATCTAATGAAAACTTTGAGATACCACAAAAGTGTATTAATGACAGTTTAATCACTCTCATACGTTTTATTTAATGACACAGATCTGTCGGCATCTTTTACTGAATGGAATCGGGAAATAATAATAAGATAAATACATTAATGTCTCTGATATGAATTTCATTTATTAGCCAAAAAAATTAAAAATGTCAAGCATTTAATCGAATACTATAAAAATAAATCACTCTGCAGCTTTGCGTTCGAAATAAATTAATCAAAAGTAATTATCAATTAAAAACTAAAAAAATTTATATTCTGAATTATATGATATAATTAAAAATGTCTGGATATAATATACTAATTTCAGTTTAACCTATCCAAAGAAAGTGATTTATTTTAGATGTTTTCGGCGTATAGGGTTTCAAGTAATTCGGAAAAGATTCCTCAATAAAAATGTGTCATAAATTTGAAATAAATTCAAATTGAGTCAATACTAATCAAAATTAATTTTTAAAAGAAAGATTTACAAACATTTTGAAGTATGATCTAAAGGTGACAGATGTTTCGGCCAAACCTTACAGTGTTCTCATATTACACCATTCTAAAGCCCAACTCATTAGCTTTCCAAAACTGCTTTTGTTTCAAATCAATTATATTTAAAAACGAATTTATAACTATTTAAAAATTACGTCATTGTAGTCAAAACGTAACAGAAAATACCGATTTAATTTTCCCCCTGAAAAACATGGCTCATTAAAAAGTATTGCTCACTCAAAATACGATTTTACAAATTATTATTGAGATATCTGTGTAAAAAAAATTGAACTGTATATTATTTTCACTATTGTTAAGTGTATGAACTAATGATTTAGTTTTGAAGCGGATGCTGTTAAATTTAGAGATGTTTCTGTACGATGTTATTGGTAAATTTGACCCAAAAAATTTTAATTGAAACTATCACGATGATCTATAACTTTTTCACATTTAATTATATTTCTTAGCTATTTTAGATATTATTTTGCGTTAATCCGTGTCATAAATGTATGTTACAAAATCTAAATTTAGATTAATTCAGCAGAAAGTTTTATGGATTCTTTTGCGTTTGGGTCAAATTACTCAAATTTTTTTCTTAAATCCCTTAATTTATTAAATTTTGTTTCGGAAATACAATTTTTTTGGCCACTTTAAATAATTTTGAGTGATAATCTTCATAAAAATATGAGGGAAGTTCATGTAAATCTTTTTTTTTTTTCAAAGAAAGTTACTTCAAACGTAATCGGTGCCATGAAATAATTTAACAACTTAATAAAACATGCATAATTCTCCTTATGACTATAATTCCTTCTTTATTATATTTCTTAGCTATTTATGGGTCAAGCAAAGAAGTATATGTGACTATCAAATATAATTTTTGGTGGATCATTAAATATCAGAAGTATGTGTTGTTTGAGATGCGATTTTTTAAAATACTCGCATCTGGTATTAAGCTATCCCAGTACATGTAATTACGAAATGATATACAAACTCGAAATTTAGAAGCACAATAAAATTTGCTTACAAAATGCATAAGATATTCAATGCTCATTCTAAGCTATGTATAAAATTTTAACATGATTAAATCTGAAATTTATAATTGTTTTTCAATATCCACTGTTGTTGAAAAAGAATTTCTCCATACTAGTTAATAATTACTGAAATATTTACTATTATACTTGCTTCCTAAACAGAAGTTCAACATCGCCATGATATGTTATATTCGAATAATAAGTCTTCTTAATCTGGTGTATTGAACTTTTGCAAAAATATTTTTTATTCATTGAAAAATAAATTTAAATAACGAAGTATAATGGATTCTGCTAAAGATTATCATGCATATTTTGCAAATTGACATAATTTTCGTCATAATGATTTAAATAACATGTGATAGAGAACTGTATTCATAGTAATTCGATATATCCTTAAACATAATGCAAACATCACATTGGACGAAAATACCAATATTTGAATATACCATTACTATTCACACTTTTTACATTTAGAGCTAAAATACATTCTAAATTCAAAAGAAAATATTGATAAGAATCTTACTTCTAAATCCAAAAGATGCATTTCCGCAGGGAATCTTCGGCTTCTGTGCACATTTTGCATTCGACGTCTATTTTTGTGGAAAGAATATTCGGCAAAAAGAAAGCCTAAACCTTAAATCTAATATTCCGTAAAGAATTGAAAGGCGCGAAAATCCGAAGAAATGTTGCATTTTTTTTTTAAAATACGGCTTGGGTGATTAGATTAGACACATCTTTTGCATTTGGAATGTCTAGCATAGAATGTAGTACCTATGGTTTTTACAAGATATGTTTTTTAAATAATTTACATTTTTATGTCCAAAACATTTTGCTTAGTATTGGAAGATCTTCCTTTTTAGTGTACTTATAACACTGTAATTCCTATGTTATTGTGACTTATTTCACGTGTTCTATTGGGAAGTTATAATAAGTCCACGAGACCAAAAAAATTTTGGACGAGATGAAGTGAAATAATTACATACAATTAAAAGACGCTTTAGATAGGTCTGGGAAAATTACAATTGATGCAGATTGGAAAGGTTTTCCACCCCTTTTATTAAAATTAAGACTTTTAGTATGTTCACTAGTAAGTCTACAAATGTTGGTCCGGGCGTCTCTGTTAACTTTAATATTAAGGGTACTAATAATTTACTTGTATCATACGTGAGTCGAAGAGTTATTCAGTAACTGCTGTTTTGAGACTTTTACTTTTGAATAGGCGAGAAAAATATTTGAACCTAAAAGAATAGAGCTTCTTCCTTGGCCAGACTATCAGATATTTTTTATAACCAAAGAGTCTTATATGAAACAGAGCTTACAGAAACTGGATTTTTTGTAAATGCGAAAGATGTTTGAGGATATCAAGGACAGAAACAAAATTTCAATCGCCGTCTGCAGTCCAATTCCTCAAGTGCTGTGGAGAGCTCTGCGGCTATATGATGAGATTCAAATATTGACCAATGAGATTTTGGTCTAAAATTCCTTAAGTGCTTCTTCAATAATAATAAGCTCCCATCTGAAAACTAAGTAAAAACCCGGATTCCCAATCGAGTTTATTAAAGAATGTAGAACCTTTCATAAAGGTATTACTGCTACAGGCTTTGCTTTCATCTGTGCTTCATCGCTTTATTCTGATTCAAATTTATAATAACTATATCGAAGAAATTTCTGAACATTTTTTCTATTCTGAACATTTTTGGAAAGAGTTCAGACAATCCATAACACGTAGTTCGAGTCGAACTATTGTGACGTAGATCTGTCCTCAAATTTCTCATCATCATTTTCGGAGAATTTTTAGTAATTTGAAATGCAAAAAAATAACAATTATTTTCCAACCAAAATAAAACTTGGATGTTTATAAGAAGTATAATGAATTGAACCAGGTATAGACATAGGTAACAGGAATATAATTGAATTGAAAGAGAGGGGAAACAGAGGCTAACAACAACTTGAAAGACATTTGAAGACTAGATTGAACCATTGTAATTAATCGTTCGGATTAAAGATAGCTAGTTGAAGTAATACTCATAAGAGTAGAACCCGTTATAAACAAGAAGTCTGTGAATCGGAACGAGTGATTTTGTGATCATACATTAAATACTTCATTATGTGAATATACTACGATTAACTATGTTAAGAATTCGAGAGAGAGAACGATCAAGCTCATTCTGTGTTGGCAGATAAGAAGCTGTGTTGTGTCTTTTTCTGACGTCTCTGCAATTGGATTTTGTTGAATTATTGACTTTTTAATTGTAGTAAGTTGGCAGTGGAGTAAAATATTGAAGGAAGGCCATCACTGTTTGGAAGCATTCTGAACTTGGCCTCAGTAATCATTTGGTTTGTGATATATTTTATATTCAGACCTTCAATTTCATCCTTTAAAAGTTGCCGTTTTGCAGCCCTGGGATTACACTCAGAGACTGAACTTTGCACATAAGATGGAAGCAACTTCTAAGCAAAATGACAGACTACTTTTGTTCATGAATTATTAAGTTAATTTTCATTTCAATGGCATAGTGAATCAACAGCTGTTATTGAGTTCTGAAAATCGAAAGATTTACACGAAAGACAGCTGCACAACCTTAAAGTGACAGTTTGATGCACTATGTTTAAAATTGGCGTCATCGGCGATATTAATGATACCCCGAGGTATCTTAAAGTTCTTTTTTTTTCAGTGGATTTTCTATCTATGGTAAATATGGCTAACCCACCTGCAGGATGCCCTAGCGATCCTTCGCTATTTTCTACCCTCCTTCTTGTCAATTTATTATTAATTTTTTTTCTCTTACTATCGTCCAGAATAAATGTGAACTTTTTTGATGCAATATAGCCAGATTTGGTTCGTGCGTCAATAAACTTCTAATTTCCCATTTTCCATTTGGTATGAGCATCTAACAATCTACATAATATTTTAAAAACTCTCAATGTTAAGAGTTTACTTATGCTCACTGCTTTTAAGAGTGCTAATTAAATAGTTAAATTGATATACTATTTAAAAGTCTTGGAATGTTTAACAGCAATTGAATCAGTAGAATTATATAAGGTTCTTATTCACACTTCTCTTTAACTAACTTCTGAGGCTCCTTTACCATGTGATTTGATACGAACACCTCGTCATACGAAAAACCCTCTATGTTTATAAGTAGGTTTGCTATAAAAGAAATATAACGAAAAGAGGGAAGCGATTGTTTATTAATGTAGCACTGAGAATCAGCAAGATGGGTATTGGCAAGACTTCATAATATGGAACCGCAGTCAAGTGACAAGGACCATATCTGGGTAGTCACCCCCGTCTCTGAAATTTCACATTTCGCCAAGGGAGGTCTTGGAGCCTCGAACAGATTTAACTTGCATCAACCCCATTATATGGAGGGTATTTCATTGTTTCAGAATTTGAACTTCTCACACGACGAAATCAGCACCGGCTACGATTCCTAGAGTATAGCCATTTGGCTACAGTGGCATCAATGAGGAGGGGGGATGAGATGGTTGGATTTATAGGAACACTACATTCTTTCGAGGAACTGTAAAGCGATGTACTGGTATACCAGACTCAGATCTCGTCTCTAGAAGTTTTTTTTGAATCGGATCCAAATAAATTTAAGTCCACTGTTTAAAATTACCAATATGAGTAGAATTCCTCATTTTAATATTTTACCTAAAAACGCGATTAAGCAAAAGGTCCACTTTTTTTTAATTTAATTTACCCTCAGGGAATAGTTTTCTGTAGGTAGTTAATAGAATTATGACACCGAACTATTTTAGTGACTTTTTCTTTTCGATAGAGTTTACTGTGTTTGGTAAATACAGTTAAAGCACGCATATGTTACCCTAGCGATCCTTCTTAACTTTCGACCCTCCTTCACGTCAGTAAGTTTTTTTTTCTCCCTATTTTTTCAAACGTCTTGATCATAGTTATATCTATATATATAGCAGCATACCCTTCGAAATCCATATTCACAATAAGTCGTAATTTATTTTTGATAATGCTTAATAAGGTTTTAATAAACTGGTGAAATATTTTAGCTGATTATTATTACATTACTTTAGCTCATAATCAGAATGAAAATATATTGTTATGATTATTAATGATGTTATAAATTCTTTGATTTTCTTAAAATGTTAAGATAATGAAACTTAAGAGTCCAGAGGTGTATTTTTTCACGTCAGTTCCATCATTTTCAATCATAATCAAGAGATGAGGTTCCACATAAGCACATTTATATAAGCCTAATTTTAATTTTTTAAAATCTATTTTGGTGGTCATAGCAGCCTAGTGATCATGGTCGCGGAGCCGTGGCTGGCGCTGTTTCCTTCGAGTGGTGAGTTCTAAAATCCCGCCTCATAGTGGAGTTGATATACGTTAAATCTATTGAGGCTAAAAGCCTTTTTGATGGCTTGGTGTGAAAATTTGGTGAGATTGGTGCCAAGTCAGGTACTGTCACGATCACGAGGGAAGTTAAAAACAACGAGGCTCGTTGTCAATAGTCCTCGTGTTGCTTCTCTTTGCGACGTTAATAAATAATTACAGTAACATAATATCCATTCCGATTTACGGTGAAGAGGGCTCAGTTATTTAACAAAAGTCTTCTACAGAATGAGGATTGGAATTCCTTATCATATAATCCCAAAATATACTTCCTATTTTATTTTCTAACTCTTGGGAGTATTCAAAATATGCAATAAGAATTTTGAAAAATATCGAATCCCAACATCAATTACTGTAATTGCAAGCTTTCCGCATGACAAAATATTTACGGCATACATTACAATAATTTATCTTAAAACCTACAATTAACTTTTAAGCCAAAATACCGAAAGTTGTTTTCTATTTTACTAATTAGGAAATGTTTTATAGCAATAACAGGAATTAATTTTTGGCTTATGTGCTCATTTCCGTATTTGTATCATGTTTCAAAAATTCGAGTGAATAATACTTTGTAACGATTTATCATCGATGTGATTAAGAGTCATAGTAATACAATATCAGTCAAAAATCCTTAAATACTTCATTAGTTATATCTGAGAATTTCACTATTAAGTCAATAACATAATGAAGAATTCTACTTATCTGGGGAACAGTAAAAATTGACTTCAAGTCACTTAATCCGTTTCAAGTAGACTGCTCGTGAAGGGATGCGAGTTAGATACTCCCACTCAATATATGACTTCGCAGTTTCTCGAACCAATATAATGTTCCCCTGAATCTTTATATATCATTTACCTTTTCGGTGTACAAAGGCTGGCGTACGTGAAATATTTAGGGATCCCAAGTCTTTTGGATAGCTTGGTGTGGATGTTTGGAGAGAGAAGTTCCAGGTCAAGTATGGCCCTCTTTTCTTCACTATTACGAAGCCCATCGCCAATAACCAAAATAGGTTTGTTGTAGGAAGTACGCAAACTTCTGCACATTGTCACTAAACATTAGACGGTGATTACAACAAATCTCGAGAGTTAATAAGTGTACAATTCCATACTTAACACCTTTGAATAACTCATTTTACTAGTTATTAAGGCACTGTGAGTGTGGAGGTGTGTGAATGCAAAGAGAACATCTTGAGTTCATGAAACTGGCAAGGGTCGGTAGTTCTATTAAATGAATGGTTAATTATCTAGGGTTAAACTAAAGGTTAATAAAAATTTTACTGGTTATAAAATCACACTTCTGATAATTATTATAACTCTTATGGTTCTGATAATTATTTCCGTAATTTAACTGGAATTTGGATTTTCACTTAACTAAGGGTGGTATTATCTAGGTTCTAGTTGCCAAAGAGAGATTAAGTGAATCTACATAAAATGATTGATTATTGTATGCATGATAGGTGGATGCTTTCACTTCACATTTTCGTTTATACAATCATTTTGTAGCTTCGTCTGTTGTAACCCATCGTAAATGATCGTCAGGAATGTTTTATTGCATTTTGATTTTACTTTACGGAAAAGCAAGCATTTCTAATTAAATTTCACGTAAGAAATACCAAAAGTTAATTTTCTCAGACAAGATATACACCAGGCGTTTGTTTTTAAATATCCCATTAACAATTCATTCCGCCGGGGCCTCGTTCGCGATACAGGCGCAAATAATTTTTATCCACTCCACTTTATTTACTCGGAACAAGATCATCCATCATACGCATTCACAATATAATTTAACTATTCATTAAAAGTGCGCGAGCTTTGTGTTCATATCATTACACAACTCATTTTTCCTACGAACTCGGGAAACAAACAATAAGTACTAAGACTGCTCTTACACTGGGTATATTCATCAGCGTTTTATTTTCCTTGATATGTAACGGCACGGGGAGAGAGAAAACATGTCTTTTCTCCTTAGAAATGAATCTATTTAAACATTTATAACAATACAAACTGTGCAGCCTTCGCTCTTTTATTTTTTGGAGAGGAGGCAGGAGAGAGTGGAGGGCTTTTGAAAGCAACCTCCTCAAAAGGTACAATAACGCGCGCCATCTTGCAAAATTAATTACGTCAGACTCATAAGCTGAGAGTTCTTAAACATCTGTTGTTGCTGCTGGAACAGGTTCTTTGAATAACGGGACGATTCTGCCTCCCCAATTGGAATGAATGCATTTTCGGTGGGATCGAGTCCTTTTAATGAGAGAGCGAATGGTTTCTGCAGGTTTTTGAAGTATGCTCGGGCGATGAATGGTCTTACTTGGGGGATTTTGAAGGGTGAAAAGTTGTTTTAAGAGGGAAAATAGTTTGTGTCACTTTGAAGCATTTCGATGAAAATCTAGTTTCGAGGGAAATTGTGGCAACTGCTAGGGGTAGTTTGTTTTCGAGTGCCAAGACAGCTTTAGTTTTGTTGCTAGTCGAGAGCTCCTTTGCTGTTGACTGATGAATGCAATTCATTACGTTAAAATATTTAGAGATCACACAGCAGATGGAATTTGAGTTTAAACAAAGAGTCATGGACATTGGCAGAAATATTGCTTTTAAAATCACAAATAATTACTGTGCAAATTGCGTTGGAGAGAAGTGAAGCAATTTTGAAGCACGAGTTAAAGTACCAGTTTTGTCAATGTTACAGTCATTAAAAATGGTTGAATATCACACACTTTAAAAACATATTCATTGTCCTATGACTACTCGTAGTGATCCAAACTCGAGGATTCTCATGATCTATAATAGAATTCATTCCCTTATGTTTGAAACGTTTTTCGAAAATACGTTTAGATTTACGGTTAAATTAAAAGAATAATTACTAAAATCCATTTGTGTCTTAAATATTTTCTGTAGCCTAAGATACATATCGGATACATTAGGACGCTTATCGGATTTCTTAGCTTAGCAATAGTTAAAATGAATCTCACCTAATAATGTATGAAAGTCTCTGCAGCCGAAAACATTATTATATTTGCCACTGTCTAAGATGATCAGGACATTATTTAAGAAAAACGTTCGAACTGTTCTTGCAATAAGAATTGGAAATGGTGTATGAATTACCAATTGAACTTTTAACATTTTTTTAAGAAGTCCGTAAGTGCAATCGCATCCCAAAAGTCGTTGCTATAACTTTTTGCGATAAGATCATCATCATGATTTGGCACCAAGAAACTACCAAGTCCAAATTAAAATATGAATTAGTGTCAAATTTGTTTTAGCACCGTTTGATTGATAGCAGCACCCAATGGCAACATTTAATTGCTTTAGCAATATCATCTGTCTTCTAAAAAGTACACTTTGAACCACCCTCGAGGAAGTCATATGTTGAATGGTGATTGGTTGAAATCAAGCCTAGAATTGAACATTGAAACTCTGAAGACATGACTCCTCAATTCTAATGAGTGTAAGAAATCTTTCGAAATAAAAATAATCAAAAACGTGATTTCACAAATTTGTGCTTCATAGTAAAAAGTTTTTTTTTTTTTCATTATTTTTTTTAAAAAAATTTAATGAAAAATTATTTTATTTATTTCAATTTATACTAGCCGGCTTCCGCATCATCGGTTTCAGTGTGTAAAGTTTTATTTATTTATATAAGTTTTCTGATATATTCGATGATAATAACATTAATATTTTTTTCCTAAGACATTACGCAGTTTTCTATATTTAAAATTTAATCTTCGGTTTATTTAGTTTGATATTTTTTAAATATGATTTGAAAAAAGAATTATTTTTTAAAATCGAAATTTTACTTATCTTTTACAGAACTATGTGCATTGTATTACTAAAAAAAATAGACTTCATATTTTATATATTTATTTTCGTAAAGTAAATGGAAGAGGAAAAAAAGTTATGAAAACTTCAAGTTTTGAGTTAAATAAACTAAATGTGTTTGTTTTTCAAACTTACAGTTTATTTTGTCTGGTCCTCTGATCACACCAGGTTTGAATTAGTCTTTCTCCCCCCCCTCTAAACTATTCAACTCAACAACTCGTATATTTATTTTAACAAGTCTGGCAAAGTTCGAAGTTTGTTTTGTGTTTTTGCTAACATATGTTTGTGATCAGCTGTTCATTTAATTTTGAAATTCGCCGTTCCCATTAATCATTTTTGTCAGATACTGGATTTTTTTTCCACTTTCGGTTCATCCTGTTGAGCTAGAAAAATGATAATAAGCAGTATTTTTAAGTCAACATTGGTGAATATATGTTCATTTGGAACCCAAAAAAAAACATTTGCGGAAAAAATTATTTTATCAATAAACAAGGAAATTTCGTAACAAATGTAAAAAAGGGATTTAATTTTAAAAGAAAGAATTTACTCATTAACGCTACAATAATCTTCTGAAGTTACAGAGAAACGTTTCCCTCCATATGTATATTTAATTAACTGTTTTCAGTTAATTTTCAAAATTTCTATTCAATTCTTGCACCTCTTGCTTGAGATTGGCATATAAGCTATACAAACAGAACGTTTACAACACCTACTGGAGGCAAACAGGAGCGATTTCAATTCTACCTCGAAAACAGAAAGGGTTACAATGATAAGTGAACTATAAAAATGTAAAATACCTTCGATTTAGAGTGAAAAGATATTTTGTGTACAATAATGTTAAGAATAGAATGTGTAAATTCGATAGAGTGTTCACAATTTCTAGTGCATCTACGTCACAAACATAAGAAAGAAAAAGAAGAACTGTTTATCACCTGAGTGATTTATTTCCGGTCTTCAATATAATTTCTGTCTGCTACAATGCACATTTTGATTCTGTTTTCAATTTTACGCTCCCCATTTAGTATCATATCTCCCTTTGGATTGGGAGGTTGACTTCTTTACGTAAGTACGAAATACCTTAGTGAGAGAACTTTTTCTTTCCTATCTGGTTTACTGTGTTTGGTAAACATGGGATACGTGTCCTTAGGAAAGCCTAGCAATCCGCAGTTTCACCCATTCTTATCAACCACTTTTTACCTTGTTTCTCATTTTTCATACGTCTGGATCATAGTTATGCCATGTGGCTCTTGCGCCATTAAAATCCACCATTACTCACTCACTCACTCACTCTGAACACGCTAGATTTACCACTTTTATTGAGTTCCCTGACAAACGCACATGACGTTCATTGCATCATACACAAATGCAAGGCCATTTCTGTATCAAATATTGGTCGAGATGGCATGCTATGTCTCTTGAGAGAACTTTGCATAGTCAGCATACAGTACACAGGTTGATTTTTGAACGGTTGATAAAGGACGTTGCCGTTACGTTTGAGCCATGGACCTTTCGAACGTAAGACACGCGTCGTACAACTGTACGACAGAGCTGATTTGTTGTTGGCTGATAAGATATTTTCTCTAGGCCGCGTTTTTTATCATCCCTGGTTTGAAAAATCACGCCCAAAGAAACGTGAATTTTACACCTTCTCTTCTCAGCAATTTTGAGCGCAAGCTTTTCATACTAAACCTAGGGTACTCTACAACTGTGTAGTTTATCTTTTTCCCGTGTCTATTACCGCTTTTGAGTTCGGAACACAAACTCTACTCTTTTCGGCCAGATGGCGTTGTAACCGATCTTAACGTGTAGCACACAGCCAATTAGGTCTATACATGACGTTTAAGGCAATAACTCTTCATAACTTTCCTCAAAACAAGCATGAGGTATAGGATTTTAGTAGACTCCCTATACCAGCAGAATAAATGGAAAAATTAGATTTCAAGTAGATATTTATACCCTGTAAGATAGAAAATTTAATTTTTATAAAGAAAATATATAACCATCTGTTAATGTGTTTCTTTCTTTAAAATGTATTTGGTATCCTTTATTCAGTATGAAAAATGTGTCAAAAATTAGTATTCATTGTTTATGGTATTAAATGGCAAAGACACAAGGCAGTGTATATTTCCAGCTTAACATTCCTTCACTGAAGTACAAATTTTACGTTCTAACCTTCACCCAATAATAATATGTATATAGGATAAATCAACATGTCGAGAACAGACTCATTTTAAGAATGCCAATTAAAATGCAGTTTTTTTTCCTTTTCCTATATTTATTTTTGCAGTGTTCAAAAAAAATTTTTCAATGGGACAAAAATAAAAGCCGTATAAGATTTTGTTTTTACTTTAGATAACCTTATTTACTTTTGAAATAAATTAGAATTCCATTCATATCTTAGAAATTAAGATTCTATACTTTAAAATATCCAATAAATTCTTTTTTAAAAAACATTTATTTAATTTTAAGCTTTTTATTGAAATTTACCGAATAAATTCATGAAGAGACGTTCAGTATAATATGTGGTTTCTTTTTAAACAACAAGTAGAATTTTGCTCGTGTTCTTTTATTTCACAAGTGAAAAGTAAAAAGCGTTTTATAATGTTACAAATAATAGTTTACTTACTGACTTCTTTTTTGTTGCACACAGAGGTCTCTTTAATCATCAAGTTCGATACCATGGCTACGACAGATTAACAATTTCGCAGTATTATCGAACGTTAATATGATTTTAACGGTGATATGAAATACATATCACACTAGATAAACATTTAAATGATTCAAACATGAATTTAATGTGTGTTTACACACATTCTTAAGCTGAGTAGATGGTACAGAAATATCCGATAAAGTTTTTCGTTTCATTCCACCTACTAAAAAATTAAATTTAAAAGTAGAATATTGATGTAGTAGAATGGTTTTATATTCATGAAAAAGAAGGATAATTAATACTGTGCAATGATTATAGTTAAAGCAAGTTGTGACGAGCTAGAAGAACTGTGACTAGAAGAACACATGCTAAGATTCGAGAACTTATTCGTTGCACGTAGATTATTATAATATTGTGGAAACGTGATGCGTAACCCTCTATAAAACAAGAAAAAATGCCCTGTAATTTAAAACTGACAACTACGATAAATACTACTCGTAAATTAGAGCAGCCCTATTTCATGTGTTAGAGATCAAGATGAACAACTCCTATATCCACGCGAAAAACCTAAAAGAGAACAGATTGATCATGTCGGATTATAAAATGTACTGAGTGATGGAATGTAGGATTGAAAAACGCTCATTCTAATTGTAAAAAATACGTTATTAAGTATTAAAATAACGTATACTTATTTTATTAAGTTCCCAATGAAAAGTTTCAAATAGTTCGCAATAATTTTCAAATAATTCATGCCTATTTCATATTATTTTAACACTGAAGTAAAATTAACCATATAATCATATTCATAATATATATTGTTCTCATTTTTATAATTTATTTTTAGTATCAGGTACATAAAATGCATTCAAATTAGCAAAGAGGAGAAGGAAAATTTAACTTTCATTAGAGTAAGACAAATCCAATTTAAATTTAAATTATACTGTGAATTCTGCAATCACAATAGGGAATCAGAATAAAAGAATCAATTATTATCTCTAATAAGGAAATTTGATTACTTTGAAATTCTAACAACATTCACGAAGATCACGTGTTTCTTTATTTTTATAAATGAGACTTAAAGGGGGAAAAGTTCTCTAAAAACATAATTGATTTATTTTACTTCTCCAATTTTATTTTAAATAAGTATACAAAGTTTTATAGGTCAAGTTACATTATTGAGAGATTTCTTAAATTTTTTTTAACAGTATACGAAGTCATTTTATTGACATTCAAAACTTTAAATTGTTTATTCTTAGCTTTTTGTTTTTCATGAAAGACATGCTCCTAAAATGCCATGTCTTCTTTTGTAATCAATATAGAGTTTTGAATTTTTTTTTTCTGGTTGTTTTATCTGAAAATACATCTGATAATTCTATGAATTTAATGGTGATTTAAAATAATATTTTTTAGTATCCACAAAACCAGATATAACTGGTTATTTATTGTTTTTTGTAGTGTCTGATAGAAAAAAAGTGTTAAATTATAAATCACAACAAAACCAACTGCATGAACAGAGTTGTGAGACGCGCTTTGAAAAGCTGATAAAAATATGCTCAAAAATATCAAAATTTGCGAAACTGGTAAGAGTTTTTAAATATTATAATTTTGTGTATAAAATTAAAATTTGTAAAAATGGTATAAATTTTAAAATATTTAAATATATTGTAAGAAAATTAAAAATTTAAATAATTTTGTTTGAAAATGAAGTTTTTTATTTCTGGAATGCGAATTGAATGAGTCTTCAAATATAGTAAATATAAACTTTCTCTCATAAATATCTAATAAAAAATGGCTCACGGAGCACAATTCCCTCTTAAAATTAAGTTCGGAATGTAAACATAGAGCATTTTGTTTGAAAAGCTGTTCGTTATTTTCAAACTTGTATAGCTTACTCAACGATGAAGAAATCAATAAGCTTCAATCCTAACGATCTCTTAACCAACACAACTACAACGAGGAAATCATAATGGTTAATTAGCAAGTTTAAAGTATTCAAAAGAGGAAAAACAAAAAAGAAAATCAAAGGTTACAGATACGTAAGAGGCAAATCGTCTTTGTTGAAGTTGTTCGAAAGTATAATTACTCTGTACGTTAGCTTGTTTGGTACACAAGATAACAACATAGCGTTACACCATTCGAAACGACAGAAAATTCTAAATGACTTCTTTAGCCATTTACAGTTCAGTGCGTGAGAAACTAACAACTTTTGGATGAAAGGGAATTTAAAAAAAGCCAAGTTTGGCACGCCAAAACGCGGTCTCTTTTGTCGTAAAAAGGAAGGAATTAAGAAGAAATAATTGCCAAGAACCATTAAATTTCAATTTGCCAGTTCTTAGTCGTGGAATTATAATAAGTTTGCACCAAGGCTTTCATGAAGCTAACAGTACCATTAGAAACACACTTTCTTTAGAAAAGACTCACGACATTTATAAAGAATGGAAAGGGACTGAAGGGGGAAAAAAGTGAAAAAAATCCCTATAAATAATTAAGGGTAATTCAGAAATGTAGGCGAATCTACGTTTAGTTATGGGCACGGAAATTGCTGCAACACGCCATTTCAAACCATTAATGCTTTCTGTGTGGTATTTTATCACGTTGGAAGGGTAATTAAAGTTCGGCTTTAAAAAATTAGCAATTAAAAGGAATCATAAAAATTACCTTTTAAATGTTTTCTGGAGCAAGAAAAAAAATTTTGGCTTTAAAACTAATTAAGTTCGTTTTGTCTCTAAATACGAGATATTTTTTTCGTTGAGAAAATGTAATGTCGTGAAAGATTTTCCTTTACAGAAATTTCACAATTGGATTCTGAAGTTTATTACACATTAACTGTTTTCGTCATTCAAGGTAAGAGAAATATTTCAAAAAATAAATCGTTTTCTTTTTTCTTGTATAATTTACAACGCACAAAATAACAAATTTGAGTGCAACAGTTTCTTCAATTGCCAAAAAAATTAAAAAAATAAAATGCCTTGCTGTTGCAGAATCAATTCCTGTAGTTATTTCAAGCATTCAAAGTGCGATGTTTTTTTTTCCGAAAACAGCAGACATAATGTAAGTTTAAGGGCTAACAGAAAATACAAATTACTTTCATAGTAAACGAAATCTCGAAAATGAAATAATTACAGGATTTTGTACGTTAGCTTTTAAAAAACTACACAATATATATATCTTATCAATAATGATTATTTTTCCATATATGATTATTCCAAATATTTTCTATTTATATATTTATCAATTATTTATATCGAGAAATCTGAAAGGAAAATAATTTATTTTACAAAATAAGTTTCGTTGATAATTCAAATTAAATAGAATCCACGTGCGAATCAACTAAAATTTATAAATGTTGCTTAGAATTATCTAGAAGTGTAAAATATGCAATATCTTACACTTCTAGATAATTTAATACGTAGATAATAATCTCAATTAATTTAATAATAAATAATTACCTTATATTTATTTTACTAAGAATTGAAATAGTTTTCGCTTTATTCAACGAAATTTTCTACATTAATTCATAACAGGATTTAATTATTATTTAAATTAATAGTCTTTGTTCTCAGTCATTGAGCTTTTCAAACTTTATTTTAGTTTAACAAGCTATTTTTCAATAAATATATATTACTGTTTTACAAAACACGTGAAGGCTTTCAAATACTTATTAAATTGATGGCATCAGTAGCCGAGTGACAATGGCTGCAGACTCGGGTTCGGCGTTGTTTCCGTCGAGTCGTAGGTTCGATTCCGATGTCACTTAAAACCCGTTGTGTAACGAGGCTGATGCATGTTAAATCGGTTAGGGCTCAATATCGTCAGGTTGAAATAGTGTAGAAATTTGAGGCGTGGGGGTGACAGCTCAGATGTCGTCCTCGGCACTCGTTCGAGGTTTAAAATGACGATGTCTGTCGCTGAAGCCCTAGATTTGCTTCTCCGTAAAGCATTAATAATTAAATCAAAATGAAGCCTGAAAGGATACAAGAATATATTTGTGACGAGGCGTACTTTATATTTGTATACAATATTTCTATAATTATAACTTGATTCATTTAATTTTAAGATCATTTCTTTATAGCGCAAACCTGCGCATATTTGTAAATTTTTACAAAATTCAATAACATCCTCAAGAGTGTAACTCTTTCGATTTCCGCAATTAAAAACAAATTTTTATTCCTAAGTTATTTTTCTGTGCCGCATTTTTTCACAAATTCTCAAACATCAGTTTTAATCCCATCAAAAGGATTAGATTGACAGAAAAAAAATGGCATTAAACGTGTAATTTACGTTTAAAATAAATTCATATTTAAAAAGTTAGACAATTTATTGATCGAGAATTTACCTGTGATCAAAATTAGCTTTACAATATACAAAAAAATGACACTAAAAGTGCAATTTACATAATATTACTGAAAAAAAATCATTTTTACAAGATTGAACAATATATGAATTAAAAATTTGCCTGTGATCAGATTGCTGCCTTACTTTTTATTGCTACTTTGGTCTTTTTCTCTATCTTGAAGGGTTTTTTTCCTATTCATTTTGACCACACTTCACAAAAATATCTTTGATCAATCAAATGATAAATGGGAAGAAGCATCTCTTTTCTTTTCGACCATTAAGCGCTTTGAAGATTTAATCAAAGAATCTGCATTTCACTATTTAAATAATTTTCATACTTTAAAAGTGGCCGCGGTAGCCTAGTGGTCATGGTTTCGAATTCGTGGTCGGCCCTTTTCGTTCAGTCGTGGGTTCGATCCTTGGCCGCTAAAGAACCTCCGTGTAGTCGGGGCTGATGCGCATTAAATCTGTCGGGGCCCTAAGTCCTCCCGTTGGCGTGGTGTGGAAGTTAGGAGAAGGGGTGCCAGTTCAGGTGTCATCCTCGTCACTTGACCATGGTTCAAAATTACGAGGTCCGTCTCCAATAGCCCTCGTGCTGCTTCTAGTGCGACGTTAATAAAAACTTATCTAAAAGTAAATAAATTCATACTTTAAAAAATTCTAATTTCTTAATATTGTCTTGTGTTTTGTCGCATTTCTTATACAAAATGAAGAGAAAGGTTAAAAATTAACGATAAAAAGAATTGGAAAATTATTAAATTGAATGCGAAATGATAACAATGTTCAAATGAGTTTTTAGTTGTTAAATAATTGTATAAGTGATTGATAATTTTGTAGACATAGATGATATAAATATTTTTGGAAAAACCCTTTCATTGATAAAATAGTAACTTATAAAATAATTTTTAACGCATATCTATTACCTAACTTTTCTGTAATCCTAAATTGCAAACTCAAAGTATCTTACTCAAATTCTAAGCACATATATAGCAAATTGTATTTACATAAAACAGTCACAAGTTGTAAGGCTAATAAGTTATTTATTTATATCAAAAAGAGAAATATCAGCTCACAGTCTCTCAACAAGTTAACTAATAAGATTTACGTCATTATTAAAAATGAAATTTACCCCAAAACTTGACTGCAAGTATATTATTATGTAGTTACAGCGAAGGTATATCATCCGCTAGGAAGAGTCGGATCTTTGTTCCAGATACAAGTGGTGTTCAAATGAAAAAGTACGAAAAGACACTGTGGGTATAAATGAAGACTTTACTCAAAGTATACACCATAATACCTGAGCAAAATGATCCCATCGATTAACGAGCCGAAGGTTTTCTTGTTCCCAGAATCTCTGTGGCCGTGACAAGACCCAGTCTTTCACAGCGCCCTTGAGTTCCTCGTCCGAGTTGAAGTGCTTCCCTTTCATATGTTTTTCCAGCAGACCAAACGCATGGAAATCGCAGGGCGACATGTCTGTGCTATAGGGCAGATGGTCAAGCTACTCCCATTTGCATGGACGCGCTATATAATGGGGCAAAACCCCACACTTCGTGAACAGCCCGGTCTTTTGTTCTTGATGGACCTGCGTAGGCTTCGGACTGTCTCACAGCACACATGGAAGTTAATGTGAACGCCATCATGTCCTCACACGCATTGCCGTATCATTTTTACGGCGCTCTTTATAAGATACTCTGCTCTCTCCTGCGCATGCAGGCACCCGTGCATGCTTCGATCTACACCGGAGACTCCATTCGCATCTCTAGATGTCTCGTTATGTTCTCCCATACCGGCATATGCAAATATATTAACGTTTAAGTTGTTACAACAATTCGTACCTCTTCATTTGAACACTCCTTATATATCAAATGATATTTCCTACACGCACAAATAAATTCCGCACACTATATTCAATTCATTCTTACCCCTGCTTCTCTTCTACTAATTAAGGCGTATCTTAAATATCTGATATTCCCTGTCACTTCTTTACCTAATTAATTTGCATAATCATGTTTCCTTTGATTGGGCCGAGGTTTTATTTTCTTGTAATTTTAATTACAAAGATTCCCCAATGTAGTTAATAGAAGAATGTGAGTACCTTAATCTTTATGAATTGATATATTTTTTCCTAATAATGTAAAACACTTAATATCATTTGAGCAACAAAATTATACAAATTATACAATAAAGTAATAAACATTTTCGAGCGATGGATCAGTTGTTATTACTTACGAATTAATTACAACTGTACAGTTGTCTGAAACCTAGTGTACCATGCTATAAGTGTTCTAAATCATGTTTCATTACTCTGTTAACTTAGAAACACACGCAGTCTTATGAAATTATCTACAGAAGGGATCTTTAATACTCAACGCATCCAAAAGCGAAGGAATAAGAATAACCTATCCGTATTCTCACCATCGTCTGTTGTCTCTTTTTATCCTTAATTCAACGTAACATAAACCTGATTATTTAAATAATAACGCGCGATGGAATTCATTTTGACATTAACTAAACGTCGCAGTTGGCGAGCTTTTGTACGCCTTATTTCAACCGAGGCACACTTTAGAAATGCCACAAAATCGAATTAGAAGCCTTTCGACTGCACCGTGCTTGTAATTGCGTTAGTATTTATTCTGGCACTAGATATTCGAAAAGCCGCTTGGATCCAATTGCAGAAGTAGATCGTTAATTTTACCACCGCTTCATTGGCTGGTTTACATACAAAGGCAATGCAAATGTTGCCCCCGATGTATTCGGGCTGTTCAAAAAGCGATATTGGGTTTTTTTAGTCTGTTACGTTCATATGTAAGGGGAAAAAAGAACCTTTCTCTAAATATCTTCGAGGAATATTACTAAACGTCTAACGAAATTACACTAATCCCACTGAAATCTCGTTACAAGATAAAAGGATACGGGACTGCTGTTAATAGTCTGTTGGAATTGTGGGAAGAATTATGATGAGCAGTAGGCTTAATTGAATTGCGTTCGTTCGTTCAATGGGAGGAAATCTGATTATCATGAATTACAACAATCTTGAAGTCTTAATAAAGCTAATTATTAATTTGAGAAAACTCTCAAGCTCAGATTGGTCGGGTTGCTTATTAAATAAACAATTGTGTTCCAATGATGGGTTGTGACATTCGTGACAATGACGCTGTCAGGGAGGGCGATTGTGGGACAGTAAATTTTTGTTAAGGTTGTTCTAAACACATTAAAAAAGATGCGCAGAAACCGAAATCATATCAAAGGAAAGAAACCTTTTGTTATCTTCCGGACACATATTCCAATGTGAAATCGGATTTGTTGAAGATACTTCTTTACTTAGTTTGAACCCCTTCAATCGGTCAAATTTTTAAGCATATTGAAAAGAAATAAATTTTTTATTTTATTCAATTTAAAATTATATCAAAGGGTTTCCCATTTGCGTAAAATGCAAATATTAGAATATAATTAAAAATATTATATTGGTTTACAGCATGCCCAAATTTGTTTCATTTACACTATAAAGTAAATTGCATCGAGGTGGAATATTTCTAAAGGTTAAATTATATGTGTCCAAGGATTTTAATGACGAGATTCTGAAAACCATTAGAAATAAGTATTTTGCTTATTCAAGCTAAATTATTAACAAACTCTGGACTTAAGAGGAATAATAAAAGCAAATCTCTATTCGATACAAACGAAATATAACGAATTATTATATCAGTTTAATAATTTAATGATCTGTAAAATGGCATAATGTAATACTGCACTATATCTTAGTATATTTTCTTCAATTTTATTAATTAGTTTACTTCGATATTTTTTATATGAATATACTTATCTTACACAGACTCATAAAATAATAATATACGGGGAGAGATAATCATTGTTGAAAAGAAATTCATGGCATTTCTTTTCTAACACCCTCAGAGGCTTACCTAGCCTAGGAATCTTTTCCCCTTTCTCATGGAATTTCATGTCTTTGATAAACAAAGGTGACGCGTCTCCAGGCTACTTTAGCAATCCTTCTCTTTTTCTTGCCACCTTTCATCATATCAATCATTTTTAACTTTCTTTCCTCCTTTTTCCAGTACTTAGATCAGAGTTACAGCTTTTTTTTAAAACTGCAGGCTCTGCGACCTTTAAACACCTCTATCAATCCTCATACTCATATTGCAATGTTATTTTTAAACTATATTAACATGGCCAAAATGTTTTTATAACTGATTAATTTTTGTCCGTTATTATTAGCAACCCCAAGTGGCTATTATTTTATTTGGTGCGTTTTGGGGTACCAGATCACTTTCCAATTTTTTGTTTGCTTTAATTAAAATTACATTTAGCTGATACAATATTCAATTTAATAATCTATCGTTTGCTTTAATTTTAATTAGCCACCCAAGGGACAATTGTTTTAGCTAACTCAAAAATGTCGTTACCTGACCTCTTTTCAAAAATATATCTTGTTTTTACGTATAATTTTGAGTTTATTATTGTTCATTTCTCGATATTTCATTATATACTTTAATTCTTGTATTTAATTGAATAGTTTAATAATAATTATTAAAAAACGCGCACCTTAGGTGGCTAAATCTGTTATTTGTAAAACTTTGCATAGAACGTTTTCTAAATGAATAATTCTGTTCTTCAGAAATGTTAACTATCTAGAAACCGAGCTTCTTTTTAATTTTGTTTTCATTTGTTTAACTTACCTTGCTAACTAGGTTTAGATGTTGTGTTGATTTTGTTATATGTAATTCAAAATGCATGAAATTAAAAAACAGGAGAATCATTTCTTTCTATTTCCTGTGATATATGACGACGATTTCAAGTGGAATCATTCTCTCTTTCTCTCTCTCTCTCTCTCTCTCTATTTCTTAGAACTTTCATTATTGAGCTGAATTTTTATTTAGTAAAACTTTCCATTTAGTTTAGTTTTAGTTTAAAAGCTAGAAAACTTTAGTCCAGTAAGCCTTAGTTCAATTGACTAAAAAAAGTTGAAAAGTTCTTCATCTAAAAGTTTTTATCTCTTTTAGTTTTCTCTTTATAGTTTAAAAAGTAATAAAATGACATTAAACCTTTTCGCCGAAGGCATCTGAGAATTTTATTTAGCACGATAAAAAAATTTTTTTGAAGAAGAATCACATGAAACAAGACAGCAATGTAGCAACAAAATATAACTCTAATAAACTAAATTTCATCCCGACTTAAAGAATACGAAATCATGATTTTTTTAAATCTGCATTTCTAAGTTTTTGAATATACTGTTAGCTATTACTCCGGTGTCATTTTCAAAACCAGTGTTGTAATGTCATTTGTACCGAATTTATATCAAGTCCAGAGTTCATTTTTTGTCTATTATAGGTCGTATGTAGTTTAATATTTTTTACTTGAAGAAAGTAATCTTACCATCCTTATATTTAATACGTTCACGACAATGTTTATCGTTATTCTAGGAAATAATTAGTATTGTATATTTAGCACAAATACAACACTTCGTTTTCATTTTCACATTGAACAATACGAAGTTATTTATAAGTCTGTATAATAAAAAGAAGAAATTGGTTGATATAAAATTCAATATGCAATTCATTTTTACAAATTTCTAAGCTAAGATACTCTAAAACATTCCTTTTCAAAACTTCTACGACACCTTTTTTTTAAAAAAATGTAGTCAAGTAATAAAGATTTTGAAAACGCTAATGTATATTTAATTATTTTTGTAACAAATTTGAATTTTCTTTACTTGAATAATATATTTTTCAGAGCGTTAAAATAACTTAAAAGTCATAAATAATTAATATCCAATGAAATTACCAGTAGATTGTAAGAATAAATATTTCGAGAAATGAAATGGTAATTTAAATATGCTGTGAATTATGGAAAATAGTGTGAACTCTCAAGCCAAATTTGTGATCTTCTCTGTACTACTATTTAATGTAATTCAAAAGTAAGATTAATATTCAATTTCAAATAAGCATTTATTCAGCCTAAAGAAAGCAGAAATCTTTTTTTAAAAAAAAAGGAAATTTTAATCATGTAATAATAAAATATTATTATAATTACGTTTCATTGTTAGTATTATGGAAAACATAACGAAAATTCCAAATATTTAAAAAATTTCAATCCTTAAAAAATGTAACAAATTATTTTAATTCATCTTTTTATATTGAAAATATATTGGAATATCTTAGTGATTACATTAACTAGTTATTGCAGTAAAAGTTTACATTTTGGAAAAATTTATTAATATTATAATCTTATTTTTGGGTATAGATGTATTTAAACATAAACATATCGATCATTGAGTATATTTGTTACTGCGGTCGTGTATGACGGCACAATGCGTTGCTATGGTAAGTTGATATTACCATTGTAAGGTGATATTTGTTATAAACGTCACTAAAACAAATTTAACATTGATTCATAAGTTAACTTTGAATTAGCAGTCAACATTAAATTACTGCCACGTCGTGTTGTTTCTACCAATATTACATACCAGAAACTAAGACATTTTAACGAATGGGTTGATTCCGCTGAATCTATTCAAAAAAAAGGCGATGATGGACTCATCCACCCGTTTTTGAAAAAGGCAAACCGGTAGTTTTACAGTGAGTGAAAACCTTTCTCATTCCCCATTCCCCACATTAGTGTATATTGGACACCCTCGCATATCTCTTCCGGTAGAATATAAAGATTAAATATTCACCCCCCTAAAAAGAATTTAATTCTTCGTTCTCAAATGATACTATAGTTTAATTGGTTCTTTGGAATTTGGAAGCCATATATCCGCACGTGTCTATTGAAAAAGAAATTCTAACAAATCTTCAAAAATCTCTTATTAACTTCTTTACCCAGAAAAAAAATTATGGTCACGTGATTATGAGTTTCAAAATGACAATTTTTTTAATAACTTTTTTTTATACTTCGGATTAATTACCTTAATAAGCTGTAAAAATGAATTAACAAGACTAATTGAAACTCGAAAAACAAAGTCATTAATTATTTGTTTAGCTGAAAGCTTACAACTGTCATTGAGTTTCCGACAAGGATTCTTACGTTTTATTTGCATATTATATTTTTAAGAAAGACTTACTAATGAACATATTCCATTATCAATGTGTTAAAAGCATATGTATAAACAATTCCTATTGATTCGTAAAGTAAAAAAACAAACAATTATTACATCTTTTTTAATTATTTTAATAAAGATCACACGATATGCCAATTTATCTCGTTTATGAATCTCGAAACTAATTAACTGGAATCAAATTTTTAAAAAATTGATTTTTCTTATCTCACAGTCATCTCATAGAGTGATTCAAAAAATTTTATTATGTAATATAGGTTTGCTCATTCGTGACAAATGCATAAATACATTATAGCACACATTGTTCAAAAAATGTATTAACACAAAAATACACTTAATGCGACTGTCGTAAATGGATTCAATCAGATTGTAAAACTAAAGCACACTTTACTGGAATTCAATTGGTCCAGTTACATTATTACTAAAGGTATAAGATATTGCTACAAATGATAAAGCATATAAAGTATGATGCTCTGTAATCTCAAATATTTCCAGTTCTTTCAGAATTTTTCTTAAATCAATACGAATTAAACCTATTTTATGATAAAAGTGATAAATGTGACAAATAACTAAAACGATATTACAACTAGTGCTTGAATTGACTACTCTATAAGTTTCTGAATTCAGAAATAATGCAACAAATGCAACAAATAATGCATAAAACTATTGATTTAAATTTTCAATAAATATTTTTTTTTATAATAGAGAAAAATTTTCATGCAAGCCGGATGGAAATTTTCTAAATTTCATCATTTGAAAGTATATGAAATATTTTTTAAGAAAAACCTTTCAGTATCAAATACTATACAAGATCAAATTTGAGTTCTCAGCACACAAAACGATTTATATCTGTGTCGATAGATTTGCTCAAAAACAATTCCGAGAGTTAAACATTAAATATTTAATTCCAGATAAATTTATTTTTCCTTTCTTGAAGAAAATTACAAATAGCAAATATATTGTTCTTTGGTAAATATTTAACTCAATTTGTTTTTATAAACTGTTATTTTCCTAAATTTTGCGCGATTATGTTTTTGGGAATTATAATATACGTTATGTAAATTTATTATTATTTAACCAAATAATATTTCTACTAAATTTAAAATTATGCTAATATATTGGGTAGGTCTTAAAATCCATATTATTGCGGTGTGGAAGTTAGAGAATACTGACATAAAAAAGACTTAAGATATTTTAATATTCCTTTCGTTGATTAAAATCTCATATTATGTGTTATACAGCAGCAGTAATGTAATCAGTTTAAATTATATTTTTAAAAAATAATTAATATTCTTAACTTAATTATATACATTAAGTTTTTTTTTAACTTAAATGTTATGCTCTTCATTTCCATGTTTCAAATATGTATCTTTATAAGAAGTTTAATTTACAAATGAAAAAAAAAAAAAAACCACACACAAATAATATTCGTTCTGAAAGAAGTGTAGCTAATAGTAATGGTATTTGTTTTCCTTTTAAAATGTGGGCGTGGTAGCTTAGTAGTCATGGTTTCGGATTCGTGCCCGGCGGTTTTCATTCGGTCGTGGATTCAAGCCTTGGATGCCAAAGATCCGGGGTGTAGCCGGGGATGATGCACTTTATATCTGTCGGGGACCAAAGTCCTCCCGTTGGCGTGATGTGGAAGTTAGGCTAGGGGGGTGCCAGCTCAGATGTCTTCCTCGTCACTTGACCGAGGTTCAAAATTACGAGGTTCATCTCCAAAAGCCCTCGTGTTGTTTCTAGTGCGACGTTAATAAAAACTAAAATGAATTTTCTTTTAAAATTTTCTCAATTAGAAATTATTTCATTTCACTGAAAAGGGACGATGTGTCTTCTTTATATAAAGAAAGACTTTCTAGTTTATATATAGATAGAGTTATATTAATCTATCATTTCAATACTAAAGCGTTAGAAAAAAGGGGGAAGAAAAAAAATCTCTTTCTTAAGAGCTATTATATTAATAACTTTCAACTCTAGTTTCAGGCGACTTAATTCCTTTAAATTTTTCGAAAACGAAAGCAAAATAAAAATTTTATAAAGTGAAATTCAAGCCATCTCCTTTTTTTTTAAGAAAGCACCTGATCTCACTTTGTGGAATTTCTAATTCCGATTCAGATTTTCAAGTTCACTTCAAAATTCATCCATCCACACAGGCAACGGCGCACATCACCGAAGCATTTATTCAGATACATTTTCCACCAGGGAGGAAAACACGTAAAATCCCACAATCACCCAAGTGAAAAGTATCCCACAAATCCGAAAAGCGTAACTCTGGAAACAGTTCACTGAAGCGTGATGATCATCAAAAACGAGAGAGAGAAAGAGAGAATATTCTCTCCTGCGAAACTAATCCGTTCTAAATTGATTAAAACCCCATTCGAACACCCCCGGTGACCGCCTCTGTCGTGTTCGATACATGCCGATTTTAAAGCTCCAGTATACGATCATGTTTCACTTACTCTTTAAAACTTCATAAATATTTATCGCGAGGGGTTGGTAATTGGGAAGACGCAGTTACAGTTAGCAGTATCCATCATTTAACCGCTGACAGACTGAGTCTCGCCTCGTTGCATCCAGGAACTTCTTCGACAAAATGTCGTCTGCTATACAAGTGATAAATGTTAGGACAGCGATAGGTGAAGTCAAGTGAAGTGGGGGGATGTCTCGTTTCGAGCTGGAGCTGTGTTGATGGAAATGGAACGTTTCACATCCCTCCTCCGTATTTTAGATTTTTCTCCTTGATGAAACGGTTCCAATCCGAAAATCGTCTGCTGTTAGCTTCTTGGTGAAATTCCGTCAAAAGAAGCTTAGCAAAAAATGTTTTATGATAAGTAGCTTATAGTATGGTCTGTCTTATTTTGTTTCACATCGATAAGATTTTATAAGGCGACAAGAATTCATGTCTTGAAATATTACATACAATTATGAAAATAAAAACAAATTTGAAGAATATGTTCCAAAATCACTTCCCGAAACATCAAAATATTACTTATTAAAGTAATGATTTAAGTATAAAATACAAAAAAATGAGAACAAAGAAATTCATTATAAGATGTTTCTTCCAAGTTAGAGATTTAATTAAATTGCAATACTGAAACAAACGTCTGTTAGTTTAAAAAATTACTCTAGAAAAATATCTTCAATTTTTTTCTTACATATAAACATATTTTTTCATGTTCTTAATTAAAAGGCTACAAATTTACAATTTTACAACAAATGAAAACGCCTTAGAATCAGAAAGTAACGATTTAATAGTCTTATTCGTCGCTATTAAAAACAATTTTGAGGAATCTTTTGAACTAAGAAATTTAGCTAAAAAATTTTGAACTTAAAGCAAAAAAGAATATGTGAACAGTTTAAACAACAAATTTATTTGAAACAAAGTTAATGCTGAAATTCACAATTATTTTCTTTATTTTATCCTAAAATACACAGACATGCTAAATACTAGAACAAACATTTTAGAAAAAAATATATTTATTTTATCTTTTTTTTTCAAAAACTCACATACAAACACTGATAATCAAAATTGTAGAAACAATCACAGATGATGATTTATAAATTTGTTACATGGGGTGTATTAGTGAAACTTCCTTTAACTAACAATTTAGGTTCCTTTCTGACTTTATATTTAAGTTCCCAACTTCTTACTAACGAAATGAAAACGTATTTACGTAATTTAAGTAAACATTAGAAGAAGAAGGAATATACATAATCGAGTCAGATAAAAGCGATAGAGTATTAAATTTTAGTTAGAAAAAATTGTGGTAATAGGAAGAGTACTAAAATGGGAAGTGCACTGGAATTTCTTGAGTGTCTATGGTATTTCTTGAGACTGGGACTCGACGATTCGTGGCCGAATTCTCTCTATTGGGAATTTGCCTCCCATTGTATTCCGCTGAATGTATTCTTTGATATATTAAAGAAATTGTTAATACTCATAGTCATGGAATTGGCACTGGTAGAGAGCTTTTCATTTATTATAGAATTAATAAACTTTATTCTGAATCATGGCTGACTTGATTGCTGAACTGTTTCCTTGTGGCCATTATATTTGCTCTAACTGTGCTTGAACATAATTTGAAATTTATATTTGTAATTAGAGTAATATTTAAGATGGCAGTCTATTCGGTTAACAGGATTACGTCACATTAAACGTAACAGGAAAAAACGGACTGTTGAAGTTTCACAATTAGATGCTAGCTCTAATATCGTACTTTCTTACAAAATTGCTATTCAAGATTAGGATTTTTTTTTCACTTTTCAAACCATTGTTACGGATCTAATTTCACTTTATGTATAAAGTGCATAAAAATGTAAATATCTCCAACTATTACTTTTATTTAGACAAACTTTATATATTTTTTGCGGCACATGGTAGTTTCAGCATTACTTGTTATGCGTTGAAAAGCGTTTGAGCTAGTTAAACTTAACATCGTAAGATTTGTGGAATATTTTTATTAATTGAAAGTGATGTTTCATGTTAGATAATTATTTTTATTGAATCGATAAATTGCTTAGTAGGCTGAAAGAATTAGCCAATGAGATTAATTGCTCTTCGTGTTTATTTTAATTCGAATCCAAGCCCACAATTTAGATAGAAAAGGGAAGAGGGAAATTGTTTTATTTTTTGAGTGATCCGACTACTATGACCTGATAACTATCGTTTATCTGATCATGAATCTTACTGGACTTGTCTCGAGTTTCCTCTTTGCGTCGGCGACCTTGACTTGCCAGATTCAGTTTAGAGGTTAGATGACATCTCAAACACCTGTAGATTCGTCGTCCTCATAGTACAACTAAGTAGTAAGAGTGAAATTTAGCTGCAACACTTGGCACTGCCTTGAAAATCGCCAAATTGGCGAGTTTTTTTCGGGTGTCTTTCACGTTTTATTTGATTGGATCAAAGTTTTTATTTTTTGTAATTGCATTTCCAAAGTTAACTAATAAAGGAAAACGAATAGCCGATCGTTAAAATTGTAGTATTGTCCATAAATCGCTTATAATTTGTTTTTTCTAAATAGTCAATGAATATCCTGTTCATATTCCAAAAAATCAACACCTTTACTTTACTAGCCATTTTTGCGTTCTTTGGAGTAGATTCAAAGGAAATAAAACATGTTTTAATTTTGTTTATATTTTTTCCAATATCTAATAAAAAACTTAGTTTTCATTGAGGATGATAATTGGCCATGGCAACCATCGAATTTTTATTTGGTGAGAAATGTCTTCCAAGTAGATGGTGAATCAACATCCAATTCGGTTCGGCGCGCTTAAGAGCTGTCAGCACACATGCTAACATCAAAACCCCTTAGAAACGCTACTTGTAATCACATATTTTTTGAACCACTCTCGAATGCTTAAGAATTTTATTTATCTTTTATTAGTGTAATTGCATGCATACCATTAATCCTAAGATTTGGAAAATTGACACTTGTGAGAGACCTTGTGTTTCCAAAATTCATGTATTGGTAGTACAATTTCAATACTTTTTCAGATAATACAGTAGTATCTTCTATTAAAGATATAACTATTTAAGAGACAATTTTATTGGTCCCAGTTGCTTTGAATATGGTAACATTCAAAAAGGTAAATACATTAAATAATGTATTTACCACTTATTTAAAAAACTGTAAAGTAAAGTTTCAAAAATAAGATAGAGATTGTGAAATAAAATATATAGAAATGCTCTTTGTTAGTAATCATTTGAGATTTCAAAGACAAGTTTGTGTTCATTGAAAGGTAGTTCTGTGACAAGAGAAGAATAAAATGAAAGCTTATCTCTCTCTTTCGAAAACTGTTTTTCAGTCGGTAAGCTGGAAACTATACATTGGGAAAGAGCATGTTATGGTAATATTTTCTGCACGCACAATTCAAAATCCAGCTATTCTTACTACAGTTCTTAGTATGGGGAAGAAATCAGTGTTAGCAAGTTGTAATTCAATACAAGATGGGTATAAATGGGAAGAAGGCTTTGAAATTTCATTTTTGAATGCCCTCTTTGGAATACTACTGATGTAAATGAATTGATTGAGCTTGTCAAAATTAGTGGCAGTGCTTAAATGCAAGAATATTTAGAAAGCGTTGAAAACGTTTGCTTTGAATAAACCAATGACGACATAAAATACTTTATTTCAATGTAGTTGGAGATGTGAGCTTTTACAAAAATAACTTGGAAAATAGGGAGGAAGACAAAGAAGAGCCAGAGAAAAGTGTGACATAAAAAATAAACGTGCACTTTAAAATACATATTACCCAATTAAAAATAATAATGATAATTGCTAGTGACAGTGAAGGGCTTAAAATCATCAATGACTTTGATATCCGTGTGATGAAAATACTTGATAGGCATAAACTTTCAAACAAACCCGTGAAACGAATTATTTTCGGAAGAGTTCTGCATAACTCAATTGCTCATTTCAAATCATTTTTGCAATAATCAAGTTTTTTAATTGAGATTTTTCATTTTCATTAAATTCGAAATCAAATAAACACCTGTGACTGTGGTACTTATTTATACATAATTTATTTAATGTTTTATACAACCTGAATATCTAATTAAATTACATTTTTGATATGTACCTTCTGGAAATGGAACAATTCTGTTTAATTAATAAAACATCCGATCTTCTAGATGTCCATTATTTCGATGTACGCCAGTAGTAATTTGTAAATACATGTGTATATATTGTATTATATAAAATAAGCGTAATATGCAGCGATTGTGACTGCATCATTAACATCGCACTGAGAAGCAATACGAGGGCTATTTGCGAAGGATTTTGTCCTTTTGAACTTCGGTCAAGTGACGAGGATGACAATTGAGTTAGCTCCTCCATTCAAAGCTGTCACGCTGAAGGGAAGAATTAGGATCTCGACCAGATATAACGTACGACAGCCCTGTTATACGTTGGATATATAGTGGCATTAGGACTTGAACCCACGACTCGGCGAAAAAAACCCTTGAAATAAGTTAGCTAGTAATTAAAAATCGAAAACTTTCATAATTTCGATAATTTTCTATGCGTAATTTTATGTACAAAATCTAAATTTTAATTAAGATTGTTTCATTTTGTCTATTTTTATGCTAAGAGTTCAGGGTCGAATGACAAAAGGGATTTCAAACTAAATCTCGCTTTGAAAAGAATATATTTAATCGTGTCAAGCGTCCTACTTCCCTATTCTGAATTGGCCCTTAACTATTCCCTAAACTAGATTCTGATACTTCCTGTCATTGACAGTTTGAACGAGATTGGGTTCACCTACTTAATTCTATTTCTTAAAGGGGCCCTACGTTAGGCATTTCTACTTTGCCACTTTGGTTTTCGAGGAAGTTGAATAAAAAAAATATAATATCACTTTCTTTTACAATCTTTTCCTTGTGAGATTGCCTATTACATAAAACAAACGTCGTATTTAATGTAGAGATCCTAAATGAAATCCTTTGATTTAATGTTGGGTTAACAAAATATTTTATTCGTTTCTTTTTATATGATTACTTTTTAAAAGTCTGTACGTGAAGTATCACTACAAAGTAACACACAATATAATTTGTGCGTATATATAGTGAAATCTATGCTTTTTGTATAGTCATATGCTCCTTTTTTGTGCGATTTTAATATGCAGTATATTAAAATAAGTTCATGAAAATGTATAAAATGAATAGAAATGATATAAAAGTAATTTAAAAAGAAAACAACAGATGCCTCAATAGATATTACAACATATTACAAAAATTGTTCATATTGCATAACCAAATTTATTACGTTATAGTTCGGCCTCTATCGCATTTCTTTTTTCAACTAACACTTTAGAGACTTTAAATGAGTTTCCTTGCAATCGATACCAATGCTAAAAGAGCTTTAAAATTCTAGAATCTGCTTCAATTTTGTATATTTGGTTATCTCAAAGTGGCTAACCAAACAGCAGTCTTCGTAAAAACTGGTCGCCGACTATAATGTGTCACCAAATGCTGTCAACTCTAAACAAGTGCGTGGTAGCATTTACGAGTGACGGAATTCATTTTGAGCCCGCTTTTTGCAAGAAAATCCACTTTCGTGACTACACAGAATAATGTCTGTTTGCATATTTTGAAATTTTCGCACATGTAATATTTAATGTATAAGCAAACAAAACATTTAAAGCATTCGCAAAAATGTTATCTTACAATATTGGGAAATTTTGAGTTATATTTTCTACATGAAACTTTTTTTTATGCGGTCCCTGTTTACCACATATTATTTTATTTTGAATATGTTGCAATATATATATTTTAGAGTTTCCTATGAAGTTAGAGAATGTATTGTATGTGGTCTCTATCCTCCGCATAAAAACAGATTTGATTGTGTATGCCTTGTACATTAAATTGAATAATGTTTACTCAAAATAATTGACTTTTGATGACAATATATGATTCTTAAAATATGAATATAATGTAAAACAATTTATATGTTTGTTTTTTAGTATTAAATACTTCTAACTTATAAAGGAGGAATTTTAAAATTATGATAAATGAACTTAATAATACTTCATTCTCAAGAAATGCATTCTTTTAATTCTTCAGTGTATTAATTCCATATATATTATTTACTCTCTACAAATGAATTTATTTCACTGGTACATGTCAATTTAATATCATATTGTACTTCTTTCATTTACTATGCAGTTGAATTAAACTATTCTGTATTTTTATGGATTTCTTTTTAAGAAATCAATCCAGATATGAAATCCTAGAAATCCATTAACGATATGTTTCCTACATTTCTCTAAAATAACTATCTAGTATAAAATTTTCCTTACCAAAAAGAACATTTTTACTTCAGATACTAAATTTAATAATATTTCTTTCGATGGAAATTAATATTAAAATTTTTCCGCGTAGTTTAATTTTAACCGATTGTACATTACATTAGTGTATATTTAATTTATCTAACCAAAGCAATTCTATTGAGTAGTATCGTACATTTATGAACTGCTATATTTTATCAAAGAGTTCAACTGAAGAGTTGTGTTGTTACGTTATTTTTTTAAAACGAATCTCGGGTCTAAATCTTAGAATTCTTTTAGCGATCTTTTTATTACAGAATACTTTAAAATAACTAACAAAAATAAAATATTTTAAAACGAAAATAATATATAAAAACAATAGTACAACTGAATAGTGCTATTCTATTGTACTATAATGTGCACAATCCTGTATATAATACAGTCCTACTGGGCTGTAGGTATATAATTTTCTTATAAAATTCTCTAATCCCAAACCTTAGAATATTTTTTCTGAGCTTTTTTCCTACTGTTCATTAAAATAACTACCAAGAATAAAACATTCCTTATCAAGGAGAATATTTTAAGATTTGAATAACTGAATTTTATAATATTTCATTCAC
>BMAW01039075.1:197351-343522 GCA_019974015.1 Nephila pilipes
TTTTTTATCCTCTTCTGCTACTTCTTGTACAAGAAAAAAGAATAATTAGATAATTTAATCATAATTTGACTAGAATTTTCTCCCATCTCTCCTGAAGTACTAAGATGATATCTTTTTAGATTTGTTTCTTACAAGAAAAACTTATTTTATTTCTTTTATTAAAGAGATAGAAACTCCCTCAGGGACTCCTGGATGTTCTTAGACAAAGAACACAGGTTTTGTTCCTTTATTATTTTTTAATTTAATAATTCTTAAGCATGCTTATACTATTTTTGTTAAGATTTTAATTAAAAAATTAAAGAAGTTGCTTTATTTTTCCCTCAAGTAACTTCTTTGTTTTTCGGAGGTGAGTAGAGCCTCGAAAAGTAAATAACCTCCGAATAGAATGTCGTGTTTCTTTTGAATAGGGCGGTGTTTGCGTTTAGGAAGTGTTTAGATTATTTTAATTAAAATAAGACCCGTTTTTGAATTATACAACTCATAATAAGAATACATTATTCGAGGGGTCTTTTTTTCAAATTTTTTTTTACACATTTATTTTCTCTTCATTTATAACCATTTCTCTGCTTTAAAATAAGAAAGAATTCTTTTATTTTTCGTACCATGAGAAACTTCGCACACAGTTAGAAATAGAATGTACTAATAATTCTCAAATCAAATACGTCTTTATTTATGTTCTCTATTGACCCTAAGTTATTTTCTTCCATTGTATTTTTTAAATAAATCTTCCTTTCTATAAACGTATGCATTTAAATGTAGCCTTTACATAAAAGTTAATAAAATTGCATAATTCCAAGAGCTATTTTCTTTTATAATTAAATGTGACTCCTTTTTTTTTGCTTTTGTAGTGACATTTTGCAAAAGAGATTATTGTTTTTTTACCGAGACGTGTTTTAACTTAACTAGTAAATACGTCTAAGCAATTATTTTCTTTCACATAAGAATAAAAAAAATCAAAACTGTATTTTGAATAAATTATATACTTTATGCGACTTTTTTGAAATCATCGACGTATTTGCATATTCCATCGTCGTTTAACTCCGAGTGATAGCTATCTATATTTTAACAATTTGGTAAAAATAGTTATCAGACTTCATGAATAAATTAAATCTATTGTTAATAGAATTTAACGAAGCTCAGTTTTCTTTATCTTACATTCATAATGTTTTTTAAAACATCTTCGACAACCCAAAATTCAGAGCTATCAAAACTTCAAAATTAAGGCAAACTCTGTTCAGTTTTTAAAATTTCGAATTTAGCTTATTCATACATGAGGATTTCTCATTACTGTCGCTATTCGGTTATCAGTAAATTGATTGAAATAAATATTGAAAAAGGACCATACAAGAAACACTACGCTTTGCAAGAATTATATTAAACTTGGAGTAATATTAAAAATTGTAATTCCCTCCTTCCATTATTACCTCTCTCTCTTGTCATTACTAAACCTACATAGACAGTTAACAGTTACACAGTTAACCTATTACTTATTTCAATAATAAAGAGTCGAAAACTATAACTAATTCGATTTTATTCAAGTTATGATTACCTAAAATTTCTTTCCCTATCCTACTTTCTATGTAAAACACTTACCTAAATAAGTCTGAATTAACGTTAACTACATTCACTTCTTATCTAATCAAATCAATTGGGTTCTGATCCTTGATAATTTGTAGCTCTTAAAGATCCTTACTCCTCAAAAATCTGATACCGATCTCATCTTAATAACTACAGATCACTGTCTTTTCTTACAAATTTCTATCTCATTAAGTACGTGGGTAGTTCAGAAAGTACATGTATGTGAAAACAGATGATATCATTAAGTTAATTGTTATTACTATTGAATGCTGCTATCTATTAAACAGGTCCGAAATAAATTTGATTTCGATGCTTAAGTTAGTTTTGATTTGGTAGTCATTTGCTGCTAAATCAAAATTTGATTGCAGCCAAGTAGAGGAATCATTGTCGAGAAGACCTGCATTCTTCAATTTATAACAGAAACTAAGCAACAAACAAAAATTAATTTATTTCGGTGAATCTGCTCCAAAAAAGGCACGGATGATCTGATTGGCCGGGAAAGTTATGACGACGAATTTTTGAGCAGCGAAAGGAATCATGATCACGAATGCGAGTAAATGAGATTTAAACAGCTGTCCAGTGAGCTACGATGCTCATTAAACAAAACGTTTTCGATGCTACGAGCACCATCTCTTGGATTTTCTGAGGACTTATTGAATGATACTCGTAATTCTAGAATAAAGTTTTCACTGCTTATAAATGCAATTTGTCAAACCTATTCATTACATATCAGCAATTTTAATCTAATCAACATTAGTCGCACTTCATCCATTAGCAGAGATTTTCCATTTAAACATTAAAAAACAATAAGTTGATCAGTGATACATTTAAAGAAATTTATAAGCTAAAGGCGGACAACATCAAAGAGATTTTTTTTGTTGGATTCTAACCGTCAATGGGTTCAAGGTTAATGAGACAGTAGATAGTGCAATTGAATCCGAAACCGCTGCATTCTCTCCCACCATTCCTCATTGTGATTTATTAAAACACGTCAAACAGTTATTTGTGACCCCTTGAAGGATCAATAGAATCGAGAAATAAATAAACTGAATTATGTGAAACAGATCATTTTTCATTGACATTCATTATCATTGTGAAGATAAGACGTTATCTTAACAGGTTTGCGAATCAGTCACACAAGACTGATACATATACACCACTTTCTACGGAAAGATCTTTCTGTATATAACAATTGCTTTTGACCATTGACTAAGCAACACATTTTGATTGAATGTTCTGCTTTTAATTTTGTTTACTTCAAGCATTTGAAATAATTTAACCTTTCTTTAATTGACTTGGTATGGGTTAACCCCAAACCAAATATTTTTAAATTTTTATATGACATTGGCTTTACTCTATACATTTGAATTTATTAAAACTACTCTTTTTTACTATACTCTGCTTGTTGTAGCTATTTTAAAATATTTTATTTGATTCAACTGAAATATTTTACCCTATGTTTGGCACCATGTATACCAACATGACTCAGGGCCATCGATCCTGTACAATCAACCAATAAATTCCAAAAGTCTCCAAGAGTTACTTATCGACAGAGTTAGTTACGCGACTTATTGAAAAATTATAAAATTGTTGAGATCATTTGTCATGAGCTAAAACTTTGAGTAGTAATGTTTTCAATAAACAATAAATGAGGAAAAATAGAAGAAAGAGACGAAAGTAATGTTCAGTATGCTTGAGTTATAAATTTTATATTTATACATAAACAACTTTTTTCAAATATCAAATACCAGAAAAGAATGTTTCAGAGCTAGGAAAAGTTGCCTATAGTCTGATTTCATTGGAAATCTGTTTGAAAGAAGATAAAGTGGTTTTAAAACTGCATCAGTCTCATCCTTTCTATATTTGGCATGTTATTTTAACAGATTCGGTTTATTTGAACGTATAAACTCGTTTGTGCTGATTCCGTAAATGTCAATTCTAGGAAATATAACTTTTTTTTTCTAATCCGAGGATAAAAGAAAAATTCCTCGATCACATTTCACGGATTTCTTTTCCTTCAAAGAAAGATCCAATGAAGTATTTTCTTCCAATGAAATGAGAGTTTTTTTACTCTCTTTTCTAAGCTGTTTGTAAAAGACGGCATTGAAAAACATAATCCTGGCCAAGTCAGCTCTTCGTCTTTTAACTGTTAGGATTTTAAACGAACTTCCAAGTGAAATCATTTTTATTTTTATTTTCGTTTGTTATTTAGCCTCCTCACTCAACAATCTTTTAAAGAAACTTCAAGTCGTACCTTATCAACTTTAACCTGCGGCAAGTTAAGTTCAGGTCTCTCTCTTCTTTCGATTTTTTTTCTTGCCTCTTTTTTTTCAAGATTTTCCCCCTTTTTCCTTTTCCTTTTCTATACAATGTCCACAATTTTCCGGAGAACGGATTTTTTTTTTCAACTCCTCTCTTCCTCTCATGCTTTTTACCACGAAATAGTTGTTTTTGTGAAGGTAAAAACTCGCCAGTTCTTATCAGGAAAAGGACGAAAGGAGGCGAATCTTTTAACTTGAGTCGCTTTTGGGCTTCGCATTCTCTTTTCCACTTTTTGAGGGGGAAAAAAAACTTCAACAGATTTTCTAAGAGATCTTCTCCTTTTTTGTCAACTGTAAAATAACTTTCTTTTTTCTAGTATTTATAATACGGTTTCAAGGCTACTGTTAGTTTTCTGAATGATATCAGCCTTGAAGCAATCTAAGATCACTTTACAGTAACTAGCAACAAGTGTACACTTGAAAGAGATACAAACAAGATAATATTATTTCGGTTAAAAGGTATTTATTACATCTGAAAAAAAAAGGCTGTAAATGTCAAATAAGAAAAATTGTTTTGAAAATAGTGTACATTTTTAGACCAAACATATCTTTTATTTTTTTTTTAGTTACTATAACTCCAGTTTATTTTGGAATGGACGATTTAATATTTTGATGATTTTCGTTTATAAAATAAATTACTTCCAAGACAATGGATGTACTATAAATAATAGATACCTATCCTTCATACCTTTTAAACTAATTAAAAGCTTAATGTAAAATTTAATGTAAGCCTTTACGATATTATATTATATTCATATAAATATAGATATTATTATTTCACATAAAATATTTTATTAAGGACTGCATTCGAAAATTTCTAATGTTTAAATTCCATGTTTGATCATGATGTCTTAATTTTACTAATCCTTCGTAAATGTTTTGAATTTTAAATCGCATCGTCTTTGATAACCGAGATATATATTAAACTGTCACCAGCAACACTCGTTTCTTTCATCGTGTCATGGGTTCGAGCTCTGATTTCACAAAAGATCCGCAACGTAGCGGGGTTGATGCACTTAAATCTGTCGAGATCACAAGTCCTCTTGTTGTCGTGATATAGAAGTTTGCAAAGGGGCGTACCTGCTCGCGTATCGTCCTTGTCACTATACCGAAGTTCAAAATTACGAGGTTCGTTACCAATAGCCCTTGTGTTCCTTCTGAGTACGACGGTAAAAGCAATCCCCAGAGACTGTATTATATTTTCATTTCATATTTCAGACGCTTCAAGGAAATGTACTTGTTCAAATGTTAATCAAATACACATCTTAGTTTTGTTAGTTATTGCAACATTAAGATCAAAAGATATGAATGTTTCACTGATTCCTCTCGATGACGTTCGTTTGTAGATAAAAATTGGCTTTCTTCTACCAGTATCTGAGCTACAATGAATTTAACAGTAAGTTATATAGTGTTCATTTTGATAAGAATTGCTTCTATTTGTTATATACTATATTATTTCCGTATTAATGAGCGTGTCCCGTGCTATATACTAAGATGACACTTTAGCTGGTTATATTATAGAATATGTCAACTAGATTATGTCTAAACACGATACTCTGAATTACGACTTTACAACCACTTGATCGAGGCCCATAATCGAGTTCTCTATAACGTAAACTACTGCAAATTAATCACATTAGATGGCGCAGCAAGTCTTCACGTGACTGTTAGCAACTGATGTAATTGTGGAGAGTAATAGAACCCACAATACGATGGAAGCAGACTCGTAAAGAGATATGTGTTTTAAAAATATTACTGTCAATAAATTGCTATTTTGTAATACACATCATTTACTTTTCTGGGCAATAAAAACTCGGATTAAGTAATAAATATATCAATATTAACTCGAAAAAAATCTGAAGGGGCAAGGCCCTCATCTTCCAACCTTACTCTATGGCTCCACAAAAATTAAGAATTATAATTTTAAAACTGCTTGCTTAGGTGAAAGGATTACTCTTAACTCAAAACTTTTGAAGGTTACTTCACGCAGCATTTTCTCTACCCCCATAATATTAAGACAAAGTTTAAGGTACATTTTTAAAAAAACATTGCTTGTTCCTAATGTCATCAGTTTGTGTGTGTGTTGCTATTAGTATAATATTTAAGTAAGCATTTTTGTAAAAAAAATTATATCCGTAAGCGCCAAAATAGGTGAAAAGTTTCAGAGTTATATACATCATAGTACATTTTAACCTTTAAATTTTTTAAGCTAACTTTTTTGACAAAAACTCTCATTAAATTAATAGTAATTTTTCTATGCAAGGTGTTGCAAAGAAAGGATTATGCTACCAAAAGACTCTTTTCTTTGCAATGCATTAAATAGAGTTCCTTTTAATTTATAACAAAAGCTCCTTTATTATGTAATAAAGGTTTATCAATATTAAAATCATCTGACCCCAAAATATTGCAAGATGGAAGCCAGATTAAAAAGCAATAGTTTGAAAAGATTGAGGCAAAAAATCGCTGCCATACAACCGTTTAACGGCTAGGAATAATTTACTCCATTTTCAGGTATTTATTTATAATTTTTTTTTAATCATTTATAGGATTTAAAGCAACAAAAGTTATTATACCCTTTGAAATACTCTTTTAATTCAATAGATATAAAAATATTTCATCTGCTAAAATGTTCTAAGTATTTCTTTATTAGTTATTGTTCCCTTCCCCCTCAAAATTCTTTGAAAGTAATATTATGCTGCGGGGCTATCTTCAGCATATTCCAGAGATGATTTCTATGGGCGTATTTATTATAAATCAAAAGAATATGCATTGATACGGTTAAAGGTACTACACTGTGTATTATCAGTTAAATTGAATTTGAGCAAACCCCCCAGAGGTATGAGGATTTTGTGGATGATTCGAGTGCTAACTATTTCCTCTCTTCTGTTTTTTGTCCTATTGGATATTATGTCTATGTTTGGGATGTTTCTTAAAATATCAAAATATTTATTTGAATAAAACTTCTCATTCATTTTTTTTTCATTCTGTCATTGAAAGTATTATTATTGAAGTCTTCTGGGGCAATCCGTTCGATGGATATACATTGAACACCGTTACCGATTTTGCCAGATACTCCGCCTAGTTATTTCAAAATAATTTCGACTGTCCCGGGATCCAAAGTAGAATCGCGGCCCATGTGGTGACCGGGTATGACAGAATAGTCCCACTGTGGCTCATGAATGTCGTAAGAGAAGACTAAAATGGGATAAAGCGTCTGGGGGTATAGCCGCACCCTGCCCCTGGGGATTATATCAGGAGACCTCGGGAACTTCCTCATTTTGGTAAGTAAGGGCATCACTCACCCGAGGCACCCTAGTGATCTTTTTTTTCTCATGGGGCAAATTATCTTTGGTAAATATGGGTGACACACCCACGGGTTACCCTAGCGATCCTTCTGTATTTTCGACCGTCCTTCTTGTCATCCGATTTTTTTCTTTTCCCCCATTTCTTCACGTCTAGGTCATAGTTAAATCTTGTTTGGCGCAACATAGCCTCATCCCCCATGAAACATACCGCCTATAACCTTCACATTCACTCACTCATTTGCTCTAAAGTAGAGTAGCCTGATTATGAAAATGTGACTGAATGAAAATCTTACTGGATAATCTATGAATAACTTTTGAGGATTTCATGTTGTAATTTTTAATTGCAGATAGTGAAGAATAGCTGTTGGACAGAATTAGTTAAGAGTTTAACAGATAGAACTAACATTCAGTTATATCAACTATAGCGTGATATATGTCCAGTGCTTCTGCTGTAAATATAGAGTTAATATGATTTACTCTGTTGGCGAAAGATGCATACCTGCTATTGATGTTATACTTGATTTTTTTTTTGTTTATCCATAGCTATGAGGAAAAAAATCTCTAAAAATATGATTCACTATTTTATCAAAAAGTCATCATATTATAAATGTTGGTAAATTTTTATTTTGAAACCCATACTTATCTGTATGAATCTCACAATGAAAATCCGTGAAATACATTAATCTAAGGATTCACATAATTTGTTCTGCATTAATATTCAAAATATGAAACATATTCATAATGTGGTTTCTCTCCCCTTCCAGGATTTTCATTCATTTATTATTTTGCTCTCAACTCATTTATTATTTTAGGGCTATTGAGACTATCGAAGTGCAAAGGAAAAGTGTTAATGCTTGATATTTGAAATATAAAAAATGTTTATGTCAACTGTCTTATTCTTTCGGGGAGAATTTCCTGTTTAGCAAATTGTAAGAGCACAATATTTGGTGTCCGTTGTGGAAGTTCTATCATACTTCTGAGAGGTTTTGTTCGTTTTTCATTGAAAAGTTTGAACTGATAATAATACCGTATACGATATAAAAGGTGTAACAAAAATTGCTGCATATACAACTGTTAGCTTATTTAATGAAACAGTTAATTTACCCTAGTTACGCTGGGATTTAAAGTATTTCGTTTTTCAACAGGGTAATAAAATACTTAGTTTTTATGCATGCTTTCTATCAATGTAATCTCTCGTGTTGTTTCTAAGTATGACGTTAATAAATAATCCATCAATAAAACTAATAAGAAATTTAGGAGAAAGCTGTTATGTTATGATATATTTCAGCAAATTTAAGTTATCTTTCTCTCTACTGATGAAAAGTAAGCTTCAAATACATACTCATAAATTTTTACAATCTTAGAGAAATCTATTATTGTTGTCACATTGTTGAGAAAATTAAGTTCACTACAGGTGAAAGCAGAAATCGAACACATACGCAAAAAAAAACAACGATAAAATATTGAAAAGCGATCTGTTGCACTTATTATTTAAACTTTGATGGAAACAATAGCCCGTTTGATGGTTAACAAAGCAACAAATGCAGACACGTACAATGGGTGAGCTTACGACCAGTACCTAAAAAAATGTTCCATAAACTTGGTCTTTTTTAACATTATGTATATAAGAAAATTGCAGAATGAAGAGATACCCTTAATAAATCAATATTCCTTATACCTTCACAGGTTTATATCTAGGTTTTTCACAATATTTTCGAAAAAATCGTATCTCACTCTTTCCAAGTTCATAATCATTTGTAAGTGAACCTTGCAGCTTCAGAATTAAAAGTAGACGATGAAAGCGCCATATAATAAGACACTGAAAACCATCATTAACACATCATTTTAATGAGTTTATTTCTCTTATTCTTGTGTCATAAAAATAATTCAACTATACAATCAATTCGATCGAAATCAAGATTTTTGTACCTTCAAGTATTGCTGAATTTTTATTAATCTTCATTTCATTTTATCTAACCATTAGAAAGACATTGAAGTCACATCGGCATCCGTTTAGATGTCCTGAGTAACAATTGCATGTTAAAGTACTTTAAAATGGCGGTACGTGAAAATATTTAATGTTGTTAGTTTGAAGTGGTATTCTTCAGGCAAGATAAGACTTCAGCGCAAGAGAGCAAGGACAACTCATTAATGATTCCATTACAGATAATAAATTGTTCGAAATATTTTGTGATATTTTGTTTACACTATTAATGACATTCATAATGTTGTCTGCGCTACCATTCATTCATCTATGCTTCGTGCATCCAGTGAATTTCATGTCTATTGAATGTTTCTACATAGCTGTTGTAATTTTAATGACCGTTACTAATATCAGTATAACAAAACTAATGTTGACACAATATTTATCGAATCAAAAACTTGAAATGGTCATCCATTTTTTGTCTCGAAAAAGCTAGTTGTATTAAAAGATTTGCAGGACATAAAAACATGATATATTCTGATAGTACGAAACATATATATCTCATTAATGCAACAAAACTTTGTGAATTTATTCATGGAATTACAATTTAAAGAAATTTTGTTTCTTTAAAAACAATTTCTATGTAGAATTCAATTGAACGGTTGAATAAAAATCCAGACATTTTAAACAATTTTACTTCTCTGAATAATTTGGTTATAACCTTATAATTTCCTGAAGAAAACATTAACCGATTCCAAATAAATAAAAATAGGAATAAATAAATAACTATTTTATAGTAAAAAAGAACTTTTCGTTATTCTTTTCGCATTAAAAAGAGCTAAACATTTTCAATTTGATTGTGAAGGCTCTTAAGCGAAAAGGTTTTGCTGCTTTATTCAGGAATCGTGGTTTTATCAGATTCTAAATCGAGAACAGAGAAGGAAAAAAAAAAAAGGAAAACGAATTTACTTTATGTAACTGAATAAAAATATTCACTGGGGTAGTATCCAAAACACTTCCAACGTGTTTTGCGAAACACCAGAGTTAAACAGCTTTATTATTTTATTCAAGAATCATTGGCTTACCGCAAACCAAAACCCGGAAGTAGAAAAGAACAAAAATAATCGAATAAAAAAATGGCGTCGCATGTCGTGAAACGAAGAAAATACGGCGACTGAAATAGCCCATTTTTTTGTCAGAGTGGAAACGATAGTGACGGAAAAAAGAGCGAAAAAAGGAAAAAAACAATTTCAACCACTCGCACACCTGCTAGTGTGATGAAATTTTATTACCGTTACTTCGGCATTCTGATCCCTTTTGTTTGCTTCCTTTCTTTCCTCGGCGCAAAAGAAAATGGCGACTGGCAGCTGATAAACAGTTCCAAAGAAAAGATTAGATAGAAAAGTTTTCTGCTATTACAACACGAGTATCCTTTTATTTCTGGAAGAGGGTATTTTTTTTTATCTGCCCATTAACTTACTTGAACATTTTAACTCGGGTGTTTTTGCAGGATGTACTCATTTATAGCTCTCTGAAAACACATTTTAGAAGAATTCATTTTTCTAAGCAATCGTTCTATAATCTAGGCTTTTTTTAAATATAATTTGTCAAGAAGTGGAACGTACTGCAGCATAACCTTAAAAAATGCATTCCAAATTACTGCACAAAAAAAATTCTTGTTTGAATAGAAAGTAGAATAAGGAAATGTATTTAAATGGTTGGCATGTTCAATAAAAACTACTTAAAATACATTCTTAATCTTAAAGCAAGTATTAAAAAATCTATAGTTGTTTAAAAAATGTGCAAAAAGTACGTACACAGTGCATTAAGTTTTTTTTTTCTAGATGTTAATAATTAAAAGTATTAAATGAAACTACATTAAAAATGGAATATACAAAAATAATAAATAGTTATGTAGCATGTATTATTAAACTCTCTCTCACAGATTATACAAAAGGTGATCTAAAAATATTCGGTGAATGGAAACAAAACAAATAAAACAAAACATAGAAACAAAATACATTTATTCACCTTCGATGTAACATCTGTTGGCCGCAATGAATTTGTAACATTGTTAATAACAGTGATGGAAAGAGTCAAAAGGAAGGTCCCTTTTGAGCGAAGCACAGATGTCATCAAAGAAATATTTCGCTCAAATTAATTAATTTCTGTTTCCTCCAAAAATAACTACGTCTATTTTTTTGTATTACAAGTTCAAAAACTTAATCCATTTTCAGATTAGTACTTTAAGTGTTGCCTCCTAACCTGACAATGCTCTCTCAGAATAGGGCAGTTAACTTTCGATTTCCAAAGCTGTTCCAAAAATGTTTCTCACCATGGTTCTTTGAAAACGCGAGAAGTTGCTATCTGATTGATTAAACACTTAGAATTATCATCTGACCCAAAACTAATCCCAACCAATAGTTAAATCTTAATGTTTTCTCTAAATTCTTCCAATGAGTTTTTTAAATTAATATTTTTATAATTTAAAATTCTTATCTCTGAGAGGCAAAGTTTTTAAAATAGTTTTTCATTTAAATTTTAATTTTCTGGGAGAGTAACACACCGAAGCAACTTGACTCTACTACACCATATCGATAGGAGATTAAAAGCTGCAAGACTTAAGCGCCAACTTAATATATCGTCGGATGTTTGATAAATCAGTAAAAAAAAATGTGCAATTATAATACTGTTTTCCATTATATTTGTTTAAGGACGAGATTAATTAAAAATTTCTACATTAATAAGTCATTTAGATTTAGCTCTTTCTAAGCTAGAATAAAATGGTTAACGTTTTTCTCTTCTAATTATTTATTGCGACACGATGTCTCCTACTAATAACGATTTTAGTTGATTGCAAATATTCTACACATATCTAAATATATCATTCTATTGGGGTCATCTGTCATTCGAAAAGCCGTTCAATTCATGAAAAGTAGTTACACGGAGACGTTTCACCGCACTTATTTCGTTAAATAATAGCGTTCTCTAGTTTTTTCGTGACCGAATTCAATAATAATCTGTTGCTCATTAAAGTGATTCCGAAAAACTGATGCACAAAGTATCCAAAGTTGAATTATACACTGGAAATAATTAATAAATAATGAGGCACTCGCTTCACTGAATTCTGTGCTTTTCGATGATAAATGCGTAGCGCTGTTTTCAGTCACGTGATGTAACGTGACTTATCGAAGCGAATGTATAAGTATCTGCAAAACCATTTCGATAATAAACGGTTTTTGTTTGTTAAAATAATAATTTACGGTAGAATAAACTGCCTGCCGTTTTGCGTCTTATTATAAAAAAAATACGTAAATAACAGTAATGGATTCTTTTAGAAACGAATGATGTGCCTCGCACTACTCCTGCATATGAATATTTTTGGAAGTATTTGTAAATTCTCTTTTACTCTCTGATAGAATTGCTTATTTGTAGAGATTTTATTTTCATTTATTTTTGTATTCACTTTTTACTCATCAATAAGGTCATTTTCAAAGCAAATATTATTCATGATTTGTTAGTAAGTCTAAATTCAAATACATTGATTTCAGTCCTTTTCTTACACACACACACACACACACATACACACACACACACACACACATATATATATATATATATATATATATAAGAAATTTTTAATTTTTTAAAAACATTCATAGTTTCTTAGTTGTCAAATTGTGGTTTCTAGCTTATGTAATATAATGTCAAGCCGAATGTTGCATAATTACTTTTTAATGAGTCTTGATTTTATAAGTAGGCTCTCAATAGAGCCACCAAAACGCGAAGCTGAATTTAATGTTGTCAATTTTTAATTTTTGATCAATTGAGGAATCTCTTTTCACACTTTAATATATGAGGGGTAATTTTATTTCTGTACTGTTTTAGAATGACTCATTTGCTTCTTTTCTCAAGTCCGTGCATAAAATAGACATTTGTGAGCTGGAAATTCATATGGCAATACATAACGTTAAAAAGAATGTTTAGAAATATTACTTCATATTGGTGAATAATATTGTTGACTGCGCAAAATAGAGACCTCTATTACTAGACAGTGGAACTTTTAAAAAAATATCTGATGGTAAATAATATTTATTTTGATCCTTTTTGCCACTCGTTATAATTTAGCAAAATATTTCCCAAACACACTGGATATATATGTATGTGTGTGTGAGAGAGAGGGGGGGGAGGAAGTATTGTGTAAAGTCTGAATCATACCAAAAAAATAACCAAGATATCTGAATACAATTTTGTTCTACATTTTAATTTATCCTCATGGACAAACTCTTTAAAAATTACAACTATTAATTTTGAAATTTTTGATTTCAGATAGCCATTGATTGAAATGATTGTGAATTTTAAATGCGCAAAAGTCGGTTATAGCCCTGTTGCTCCAAACAAGATAAATCTGGGTTCTAGACGCTTAGAAAAATTTAAAAATTGTTTGAAGGATAGTCGAAAATAGAGAAGGATCGCTAGGGTATCCTAGAAGGATGTTACCCGTGTTTACCAAAGACAATAATCTCCACAAGAAAGAAAAATAGCTAGGGGCCGTAGATTGAAGAAGCAAGCAGTATGGTAAAGTGTTAACTGTTAGCCCGTGGTATCGTAACTAGTACTAAACAAACAAGAGATAGATATTTAGTTTTTATTTATTATTCTTTAATATTTCTACGTAGTCATCATCCAAAGGCATACATTTCTCCTAGCGCTTCTTTACATTTCAAAAGCCGTCATTGATTAGTTTAGTTTCGTTATTATTAACGTCGTACTGGAAGCAACACGAGGTCTATTGGAAACGGACCTCGTAATTTTGAGCCACGGTCAAGTGACGAGGATGACACCTGAGCTGCCAACCCCCTCTCCTAACATCCACACCACGCCAACGGGAGGACTTTGGGCCCCGAACAGATTTAACGTGCATCAACCCCGGCTACACGGCTGGTCTTAGGCGGCCAAGGATCGAACCCGCGACTGAATGAAAAACGCCGGCCGCTTGTAAAGCCGTCATTGAAGAACTCTTCTTCTGAACTCGTATCTTGTTCATACTGCAAGCCATTTCAATCTACAGTTTCTTGAAACCAAAAAAGTCAACATCAGTTGCTGTAATTTGCATCATTGTGTGCCTAAGATTCAATTAATATGCGAAATAAATAATGTGATTTTCCGCATAACATTTAATCTCATCAAGACATGCCAACGTGAAAGTTGCTCATTATCTTTAATTCGAATATTTTACATTGATATTATTCTGATATATTCTGTGTGGCAGATGTAAGTAATAATACTGTATTTTTTGTATACATATTTATAACAAGAAATCCAAAATCTTGTTAATTGCTGATGAAAATAACGATAATTTATATGCCACAAGAATACTTGTATAAGACTCCCAGTTTTAAAGTATCTCTTTCAATCATTAACTTTAATTTGACCCTAGACTGAAGTTATAAAATTAAAGTTCTTGAATGTAATAATAAGAAATTTATTATCTTCATAACTGTCTCATCATCAAAATAGATTATAATTTCGATTTTTGGAAGATTTACACCGTTTTGCGTTTAATGTCGAAGGTATTTTAAAGTAATCCAAGGGTTTTAAAATAAAAAAATACAATAATTTTTCAATGACCAAAATTACTATTACTTGTCATTATCTAAAGCTAACTTCTTTCCTTTCAAATCGACTAATTATGTATATGCATATTTTTACTTCTTTCACAGTTGCATTTATTCGCATAATTTAGCTCATATATGAATAAATCGAAGTACATCAAAATGATCCTAGTTCCTGCTTTTAAATGATTCATAAAAGCTGCAATTATTTAGCCTAATGGAATTTATTATTCAAATGTCCATCATATTTATTGCTTCAATTATGCAAGTACGATGTTTAGAGATTCGCAAATATACGCTGATGGGATTCAATGCTTATCAATTATTTCGTTCGATAAGTTTTATTCTTAGTTTATTTTAAAAAATGCGTTGTAAAGCGTTATTTATCCTTAATACTTTTCGATTTATTTCTGGATTAAAAATATATAATATTATAAATGAGAACAACACGATTTAGATTGAACAGTAAAAACCATTAATAAAACTCAGTAATACATTTAACTGTGTTTATAAAAGATTAAAACAAGACTTAGTAGATAGTAAGCTGTCAAGTTTGAACTATAACTGATTATACGGAATAAATTACAGCGACTTGGGCACTTAATATAAATAGCTGCAAAAGCTCTTTTTTTTCCTTAAAAAAAGAAGACAAAACAAATCATAATATTCACCGAAGAAGCATCTTCATTACTAAATTAATTTATTATGATCATTAGCAACATTTTAAGCAATGCAATCTGCCAAGCAAGTTCCACAGCAAGAAAAGAAAAAAAAAGACTTACTGCATATTACTTATCCTGCCCCAGAAGTTGGTTACTGCCTTCAAAAATGGCGTCCATTGATAAACGACTTAAGACCACGAACCAAAAAAGAGCAAGAACCAAAACCAAAAAACAAAGAAATCATGCAAAGTTTCTGGAAGATCTCGTAACAGTGCTCTCACGAGAACTTTTCTTTTCGAACTGCCATTTATTTTCTAACTGTGACCGTATCCGAAGATCATGGTGGACGTCGGTATATATAATTATTACTTTGTCGCTGGGTATAATTAAGTTTAAAAGTTCAGGTTCTATATCTTTTCTGATGCGCAATGATTATTAATTCTTTCTACCGCGTAACCGGTGACACAAGTAATTATTCACCGGAGGAGCTTCGGGAATTGAAAGTAACCGGATTTGTTCTTGGAGAGTAGTCACTGCAGTGAGATTTGATCTAGAAATAGATTTTCTTTCTTTTTTTTTCTGCCTTTGGAATGGAAGACGATGATTCTTTTGAAGAATGGAATTTTTTCCCTTTCTTTTGAGGGTGGCTGCCTATTGCTTTTAAATGAAAAGATTCGTCGTTATTTAAATAGGATTTGTTCGTCCATTTTTTTTTATAAAGCTTTAGTAAGAGAGCACTATGACTCTTAAATTACATATATAAAGTAAGTAAAATTAATATAAAACATGAAAATAGAAAATGATCCATTAGATTAAATCAGCTTATTGAATGACTAAACAAAGTGCATTATATTATAAATTTAGAAAAAATACATTGGTGCTTAGACTTAAGTGTTACATTGAATACATTGACATATTTTCTTAGAATTTTTCTCTCTCTTTTACGTTTGAAGGTTCTTCGAATATTCGTCTCCTATTCGTAACATTCCTTTAAATATTTTCGAAATCATTCAAATACCCAATATTCATCGCTAATAATCCATCCTATCTATTCTGATCGATCTATGCGTTCTGTTATCATATCGCGAAGTGAGCGGAAATGAAGATCATAATTTTTAAATGTATTCGTCCCACACATCTGATAATGAGACATCAAGGTTTTGCATCCGATACATTTTTTCTGTTACGTCATACGTACTGAATTTTTATGATTTGCTGCCTATTATTTATAATGTTGAATTGACTGTGCCGAATGTCAATTTCAGTAGTATTTAACAGGTGAATCGTATCATCTTCTACTTATTTCTCTTTATCCGTTATATATCGTTGATAGGTTTCTGTATAATTTTTGTTAACAAGATGGTAATGAACTTCAAGATTGATGCCACAGTACTCTTTTATTTCAAATAAACATAATTTCAAAGATTGGTGTTTATTTAACTCTGCTTTAGGTGTAGTTGTGACTTAATTTATCATTTAGAGTCAGCCATGGCCGTCATGTCCTTTGATGGTCATGGTCGTGGACTCGCGTCTAGCGTTTTTTCGTGGAGTCGTGGGTTTGAGGCCTGATACCACTAAATACCCGCCTTGCAGTGGGGATGATGTATGTCTAATTAAGTTCAAGTTTCGAAGTCCCCCCCCCCCCCATGGATGGTGAGGAAGTTTGGAGAGGGAGTTGCCATCTCAGGCATCGTTGTCATCACGACCGAGGTTCGATATTACGAGATTCAATAGCTCTTGTGTAGCTTCTCAGAGCGAAGTTAATAAAGAATCATATTGAAAACTATGGTCTAAACCAATAGTTTCCAACGAAAGCCTTTGGTTTAGATTCTATTCATTGGTTAAATAACATTGGTTAACCAATCAACGTACCAGTGGGCGTTGAAGATATCTAAACAGACGCTGTGTCAAGTTGTTGTCGTCATTTTGCGTTGAGATGTCTCCATCGACGGGACCCTGAATTCATTGTTATACACTGGTTACCAAGAAACATTGAAAACAACGATTTATATCTTCTGCAAAGAAGATGATGAATCTCGGAAAAGTTATAGTGAGAATTGTTCGTGATGCGAAGGAGGTTCTGCTCGTGGCCTTTTAGAAAGAAAAAAAAGACAAAAAACAAGCAGTGGAAAATAAGTTAGACCATTCCTAACACTCCCCTTTCCTTTTCATAACATGGATAGTTTTGGAACCACTCATGTGCATAAATCATAATATACAAAAATAAACAATTATAACATTATATAATAATACAATTGTATATAATTCAAATAAAATACTTCATTCAATGCATGTAATATAAAACAAAAGCACTGCTTATATCTGGAGGAAACCCTTGAAACAAAATTTATCAATAGAAACGTTTTTAACCCTAATTTGCTTAGTAAGACTCTTGTTTCAAAAAAGAAGTCAATAAATTGTATCTTTGCTGGATTGTAAATCTATTAAAATTTTATTTGTACACCTCTTGCTTTTTTCCACAGAAATTCTCTTAATGAGATTCATATTTATTTTCTATTCCCATGTTGATTAAAGAGACATTCTTTGTTACAATAAAAGTAATTTATGTCTTAAATTTACTTTACACTCGTAATGAATTTTATTGTTGAAATTAAAAATGAAAGTTAATTTCAAAAACCTAAGAAACACTGTGTGAAGACATTTTGTTTCAAATTCAAACTTTGACTTTAGTACATTATTTCGAAAAGATGAATTCGCTCAGATAAATGTTTTCACTAGTCTAATTTGTTCATATCATTCCCGTGTGCTGCAACTCTATTGGCTGGCAGGTTCAGTTACCCTCTCCCTCAATGTCGCCAATACTGTGCAATTAATTGTCTCCACTATAAATTTACATATTTCTTCTAAACTCTTTACATTTTCCTATGTCTAAAGTAAAAAATTTAATTTATTGTAAATTTATTTTAATCCTTTATCCACAATCTCTTTAACTCAACATTCTCAAAGTAGTTCTGGGCATGCGAAACTAAAGCACTGCTCATGAAAATGTAAGATTCGGGGATTAAGATCAAGGAACCTCATATACCCCTGCAAAATTGTCAAACTATAATTTGTTCGATAATTAGTGCCAAAAAAAGTTTAAATGTTTCTATTCTCAAATTAATTTTATTTTGGAATAGATTAACTAAGAATTTCGAATGTGATAAGTTACTTTTAACACAGAGATCATTCGATTTAGATTCTCACATTATTCTCAACATTCAGTTATTATTTTAGAGTTTTTCAATGTTCAGTTGAATTTCGGTATTCAGACATCTTCGACCAATAAAGATGAGCTTATTTTACGCAATCATTAATTAACTTCACTTTTTTCAAAATTAAAAGCAATGTAAATCATATTTTCTTATTGAGACATATGAATACTTATCTATTTGCTTATGTAAAGATTATTCCATTTATAATCATAAATAATTATGTATGAGAAATTATTTAATCAATAGATGTGTGTGTGCGTTATATTTGTAAGCCGTGGACTTAAGTGTAGGTACATTTTATACACAATTCACTGCATTTATAACTGTAAGATAATACTTAGCCCTTAACTGAACATAATTATAATTTCAAAATTAAACTTTCAATGAATTTTGAAAAAATTAAATTTTATAACATAAATTTCCATTAATTGCTTATACAAATAATATGCAATATCCAAATTTTGTGAGTGCTTATTAGAAATAAATTATGTTCATTGTACAGGGAAAAAAACTCATTTTGCAATGCAGAGAATAACAACACTATTTATGAAGAATAATTTGAAGAAAAGGTGTCGGTATCATAGAAAACAATTTTTGGAAAAAAATACAAATTTACAAGATTGAAATTGAATCATCTAGCGTTCTGTGTATACAATTATCATAAATATTTGCACTACAGTAATCAGCGAAAACATCCTCTATTTTATAAAAGCTTAATTTTTAAAATTGAAACATTTGAGGCATTTTCAGGACTCGATAAACTAAAGAATTCAATTTAAAGTAAGATTTTGGGTAAATATACTTTAAATAATAAATCATAAGAGTAAGAAGTAATTTTTTTAGTAAAATATGGAACACAAAACCATTATAAATAACAATTTTTACAGATATGTTCCAAACAATATATATTTTCTATGAATTAATACATTGGCATATTGATGTCTTTCCCCAAAATCAATCCTATATTTACTATAGAGGTCTTAGAAAAAAAAAGTTTTAATAAAATTGAAAGAAAATTAATTAATTTCTCCTCAGAGAGGTATTTCTTAAGGCACGCCATTTTCACTACAGCGTAGTTTGGAGAAATGTACATAAACGATTACTTATTACTCGCGATGTATATTGGAATAAATCGAGTGTGTCATACATCCTTCAATGCATATATTTCATGGCTTATAAATGTTCTATAACATATCACTATCTATTTAAGGATATAAAGAAACGCTTAGAAGATACAGTTCTTCAGACCATGTCACAGACGACGATATAACAAAGGACTTAAAATTTGAGGCCGGCTGTGTATACCAATGGATTAAATCATAGCAAAAGTTTTTGAAACCACATTAAGAATAATGGATAAAAATGCAATGCCAGATGAAGATGATAATATTCAATATTACAGATTAGGACTGAAGTCAATTTTCCACAAACTAATTTTTAAAATATTATTACAATTAAAGTATCTTAAAAAAGAAGACACAACTTTCACAAAATTTTCTATAAATAAAATAAAGGAAAATTCTATCCAACTTGCATGCCGCTTATTCCCAGTTATAATAAATAAATGCAAAAAACACCCCCCTTCTCTCTCTCTCTCTCTTTTGAATTCCCATACTTGGAGGAACCCAAAATGGTTCTTTTCAAAATGCAAATAATGCATCGTGTTTTTCCTGCCTTTGATATTAAAATCCAAATCGATACCTTTAGGGTGGTTATGGTGGAGAAAGAATGGCAGGAAGTATTGGATATAGCTGGCTTTAAATTTAGGAGATATTGGTGTCCCTTCCATATGGATATATGTTATTCATTTCTTTTCTTTTCATCTTTTTCTATGTCACTTGTCTACTGTTCTTTTCTGCCCTCAACCCCGCCAGCCCCCGAGGGACATTTTGGAACTTTTCACGAGGTACCTGGAGGAAATATTAACGAGCGAATTTTTTTTATTATTATTTTATTTCTGACTGGTCCGGAAAATATGTTGGGACAAAAGGGGGAAATAAATTCATAAAAAACAGTTCTTCCTTTCCCTTTCGAAGGCTTTTGTGGCTATAGGGATTTAAAGATTGAAGACCATTTCGAAAAAAAGAACGTTTATTTTTCACTTTTGATTTTTGACGTTATGATGTCTCGGCCAAAAATGAAAATAATAACGAAAAGAAATATTTTGATGTCTAGCTTGGTTAAATGTCAACGCTTACTAGCTGGATCTAGTTGCAGTCCCAGTTAGGGAATGCTTTTTGAAATTTATCAAGAGACGAAAATCTAGACTTGTTTGTTTTGGTATATTTTTCTTATGTAAAGGTCAATCGAAATATGTACGGTCTTTCATGCACAAAGCCAACTTGCTTTTTGATGCAATTAAATAAATGTACGATTTTTGTTCCTTTCAACTAAATTAAAGATATAAAATAAATATTTATTTATTTATTAGTTTCCAATTCCCGTGTTTAACAAAATATTTTTTTATTCGAAGAGTTTTTTAATTTTAGATCAATTCTGTTATAATTAATAACACAATAAATAAAATTATTTATACTATCAACACCTTAACTACCAGATATGAATTATATCGTATCCGATCTCTCTGTGAGATCGAGGTCTTGATTCATCCATAGATCCGTCTTGCTGCGAGCTACCCTTTTAATCTGTCGAGGATGAAAGTCCTCACGCGGGCGTTACGTGTAAATTTGGAAAGAGGGATGCCTACTCAGGTGACGCACACGCCACTAAACTCAGATTCAGAATTCTCAGTCGATCACCTTTATACATCAGGAGGACTCTGCTGTATCCTCCGTGTAGCGGGGCTGATGCACGAAGAATTTTCGAGATTCCAAATCATCCCGTTGACGTGGAGTGGAAGTTTAGGGAGGAAAGTGCCAGTGACGATATCGTCCTCGTCATTTGACGGAAATTTAAAATCAAGAGGTTCATCACCAATAGCATGTGTTGCTTCTCATTGCTACGTTAGTAATTCATCACAATCTCAGGTCTCTAAGATACGAAGTTAATGATAAGTCACTGGATCACACTCGTGTGTGATCCATCAAATATAACACGAGTTATCTCGTGTTCGATTACTGTTTCTGTCTCGAATTCCATCCTATTGTTATATCATTTAAAGAATTTAAGGTAGTCTAACGGTTAAAATAAATTGATTGATTGCTTTATTATTGTCGCCCTTAGAAGCCTTATGAGGTCTATTGGCGACGAAACATGTCGTTTTAATCCTCAGTCAAATGACCATACTTGAGCTAGCACCTCGCTATCCAAACCAGCCAGCAGCATCGACAGATTTAACGTGCATCCGTTTCCCAGTACGGCAGGTATTTAGTGGGAACCGTACTGAAACCCAAGACTTGATGGAAACAACCCTTTGCGGAGAGTTTACGACTATGTTTCCCAAGATTCAAAATTGCGAGACTCTTCACCAATAGCCCCCGAGTTGCTTATAAAAGCGATTTTAATGAAACAGCCATATATCCTTCTAACATATCTATAGGACATATTCAATATTAGATACTTAATACCTGAAAGAAAAGATTTTAAAGATTTAAATCACTTATTTAGTACATTTATTGATTGAATTTTCTTATAAGATTTCGATTGTACTTTTTTTTTTTTTATTTTTCATCAAAAATTTCATTCGTTTGTAAATATTGAAGTAGAAAATGGCGGGGCTATCCAGAGTTGGTCTTTTTTTTCACTCTTCTCGTCCCGTTTCTTTAAATGGTTGGAGAAACTTAAAGAAAATCCTTCTATTCCTTGTTTACATGGAGTATTTGTGTACAAACGTGGTACACTTGAGAGTAGGAAATTTTTATTCAGAGCTATAAGTTAGAGAACGATACTTGAGAGACAGAAATAAACAGAGAAGATGTAACTAAAAATATATGTTCTTAAACGAAAACTAATACTGCTTAGATACTCTTTTTTATATAAAGATTTGAAATAAAATAGAGGGTTTACAACTGTACATTTACAAAGATTATTCTAAGTGTGATTTTATAGTTGTAGTATAATTGAACAAAGTATGATATGAGTAAATTCTTATTGCACATATTTAATCGCCAGAATCTAGATAAAAATTTCAGAATTACTAAAAAAGATATAAGAAGCCATAAAAATTTTATAAAAATATATCAAGGTATTTCAAAATCCATAAATACCATGATCATTATTTAAAAATATTGAAAAAATGAACATGTTTATTCACTAAAAACAATTTTTCTACCATAATGTAGTAACGCTTCTTAACATTGAAATAAAGAATTGTTCTTAATTAATGATATCTAAACGTTCATAGTTAAATAAAAAATGATTAAAAAATTCCTGTTATAAAAAAGTTCATAAAAATTGTCAAAGATGTTTTGGAAAACTGTCGTAAATTTAGTTCGCTAATTGAATATGTATTTCTTTATACTGGGAGCTGTGATGAATATTTACAAACAAATGAATAATATGCAAAGTAAAATATCAGTTTTATTTTAAAAATGACGTGTTTTCTTAATACTTGTATTCAATTTTTCACTTGTCATGTATATTTTTTTAAACAAATAAGTAAAAATTCGTATATATATATAACATTATTATTTATATTATAAACTATCAATTGTGTAGTATATAGAGAAGCTTTTGTATAGTTGGTTTTCATGACTTCTTACTGAATAGTACAATTTGCTTTCTGCTTAAAGTAGGCCTATATATTTGAAAATCTATGCATTCTAGAATTCGTCATGAAAATTCAATAAAATCATTAACATTTTAATCATTAAGGTACGCATAATTAGAAAATAATTTACTTTATTTTTAGTGCACTAAGAATTTAAGTTGTAAATGAACAAAAAATAACGGGAACTGTATCACACAGGTTTGAAAGAAACTTGTAATATGAAATAAAGAGACAATTATAAAAAGTATCATTTTGTAATATTTAAAATATTGCTGAACTGTACAATTTGCTTTCTGTTTAAAGTAGGGCTATTGTTATATATATCTGGGGCTACCCCAAAGCAATATTTATAAAAATTGTATTTCAATAAACATCATTTTATGAGAGAGAGTTTTATATTAGTAATTTTACGAATTTGTTCATTAGTAATTTACGGCCTAGACCAAAAGATTATAGAAACGGAGATGGGCACCATCTGATGGAACATCTTAGGTCTGGGTATACTTTAACTGTAAATCCTTTTTTCATCCCTTTTCATACAATGTTTTAAAATCACTGAAATCAATTTAGGATTTTCAGGATTTTCATTGTCTTATACATTCCTATGGTAAATAAAATTCTTCTCGGCAACAACAAAAATTACCAGAGAGAATATTTTATTTTTTGAATTTAATGAGATCATTAATTTAAACTGTATTTTATTCTACAAAACTTATTTTATGCGCAAGCTCTTGAAATGAGGCTTTCATTTCTTATATAGAAAAAAAAAATATTTTTATCGAGCTATGTTTGATACAATAAAACTCGATTTGTTTCAAAGAAAGAAACCATCCCTTTATTCTCTATTTTTTTTCTAGCTATAAACCGAATCCGTTTCTCCAAATCTCATAAAAATAACTTATTGAAAGAAAAGAAAAGAAATGAAATAAAGCATTGGAATAAGTTGCTCCCAAACGATTAAAAAACATCCTTCCATCATCTCTCAACTCAACCCCGCATTTTGCACCTAAGTTAGTAAGTAGCGCCCCCTATTAATCAGCGTCAACTTCACCTGGCCCTCTCACAATCCTCAAAAGATCATTAGTCCACAAACCTCTCTAGCGAGTCTTTCTTTTCGGAAGGGAAAAATAAATGACTTCAACTTCGACTCAGGCCTCGCGTCCAATAGCAATCCGCAAAAGCAGACGCACTATCTTCACTTAGCAACTGAGACTCTTTTAATTTGTATTTGCCCGGATTTCTTCTCGGCGGAATCATAATAATGAGAGATTTTTACCGAATTGATCGTTTGTAATTAAAAAGAACTTTTTGGGAGGTAAAAGATTAAAAAGATGGAAGGTTCGTATATTTTCGGATAAAGGAAGAAAGAAAAAAAACATTTTTTTGAAGAAAAAAAGTATACATATCGTTTCTCAGAAAATCCTGATAATGATGATGACATTTTTTTTAGAGGATTATTACATTCTAAAACGAAACTTAAGGTTTCGGGATCAAATAAAGTTGTTAACTGAACAGCAGGTCTTCTAATTAAAATGTATTGCTTCGATTTTCTTAAAAGTTTTGCAAGGTTCCCCTCCCCCCATTTTGAGATAATTTAAAAGATTTATGTGTTCCTTAGATTTATACCGGATTTATATTCTTACCGGAGCTGTACAGTAGGGTGAGAGGAAAATGTTAAATTAAATTCATAAGAGCTGACATCAAATTCCATTTATTTAAAATATAAAATGTAAGATTTTGCTATTATTGAATTTTGATTTTTATATAAAAACATTTCTATGGTGAATTTATCAAATTTTAAATTTGAATGCAACACCATCAGAGTCAGTTGAAAGACCTACGTTAAACATGGCGAGACTCCCCAATTCCCCCTTCGTGTGATGGAGGAGAGGGAGGGTACCAGCTCAAGTGTCGATATAGTCAGTAGACAGAGGTTCAAAATTTCAAAATTATCAGGTCCCTAGCCAATAATCCTCATGTTGCTTCAAAATGTGACGTTAATAAATAAACAAACAATGAATAAACAGAGATATTTGAACTTATAGCGTTTCAAAAAGGATTCACAAATTTATTTTTCATTTCATATAAATCACTTTCATGAGCACTGGATTTATATAAGTTTCAAAAATTTGGGTATATATTTTCTTATAATTATGGAAAGCCTTTCTGAACTTTATTATTTTTATACATTATTTTGAAATTTCTAGCTAATCAAGTATTTAATTTCAATACCTATTAAATATATTCGCACATTTTGGTGAAATAAACCATTATTTATCTTATAGTATTTTTCCTAGTTTATTTTGTGTATCATTTCTATTATCCTGTTATTCTATTTGAGAGATATTTATTTGTAATCTTTATTTTATAATTGCTACTTCTAGTGTAAACTGTTATTTTATTGAATTGAAAATGTAACTGTATTAAAAAAATGTAAATAATACATACTATTACCAAATTAATTTGCAAAACTACAGAAATAAATTAAATTATACGACTAAACAACGATACGGAATCTGGGGTATGTAACACTACTGAAAGATATATTGTAATAGATTACATATGCTGCTTTACAAAAATTTAGACAAAAACCATGACAATTTTTATTGTTTATTACATTTTGTAAGTCTTATCAAAAAACTTAGCTTAATTTTAAAAAAAAATATATCAACGAAAGCATTATAAAATAACGTAATATTTTATAGAAAACTATTTCTTAGTATTACAGTAAATACAACAGTATATGTTTTAGAGTACATATATATATATATATATATATATCTAACACTAAATCATTTTAAGTTTTGCATACGAGCCATTTATCTCTTATACGAGGAGTAAGTTAGTAAGTTACAAGTCGATAAAAGAGTTCGAGAATTAGTACTAAATCGTTTACATACATGTCAATGAATGGTTGGGAATGCTTTACTGAGGATTAAACATGGGTTCTATTCTCTCAACTAGAATCGAAACAAATCTCAGTGACATAAAAAAATCATATTCAAAATACAAACTCAAAGAAGTATTTTAGGGTGGTATGATTATGCCAATGTTTGGCGTTTCGCAAGTAATTTGATAACTTATTTCCTGAAGTAGGGTGAGACTGTTTTTCTGTTTCTTATTGCAACATAGAGTGGAATTTCTGGGTGCAGTTCAAAGGAAACGTCAAGGCCAGTTTGTGACGGTAAACTATTCCTGTTCGCCTCTTGAGACATAGCTAAACTCAATGTATTAACACTAAAACTCAATAAGTCAATCAAGGAGATGTTAGACCAATATACACAGTATTTATTGGTTGATTGCTAATAAAACGACAATTATAAATGCTGTCCCGGACAAGGCCTTAACTATATTAACTCGATCTACCAGTAATAATCTAACTTACTCTTACAACTAAGATCTCACTGAGGCTATCTTGACTTCTAGCATACATTAACCAGCCGATAACTTATAACAATTCCCAGCTCCGACTTTGGAACAATTGCCGAACACTAGAACCACTCAACCACTCTATCGTGACTCTCAAGCTTAGTTTATATATTTCTTAACTCTCCTGCTTCACTTTATTTCTACCTGTTTTTGATCTACATATCCACGTTTCATTTTTGGTTGGGCAAAGGTTGCTTAGCAAAAGCAATCAATCTTAATTAAAAGTCCCCAAAGTTAGTGATGAGAAAACCGCGAATAGCCCAACGTCACAAGTTGACTCAATGAGTCTTATTCCATCAAGATAATGCCAGTCCTCATACAACTTGATTTACCCAGGAGAAAATTTATAAGAATTGGTGGCAACCTCCTCATTGCCCTGATCTTGTTCCAAACTATTGTATCGCATTGTTCCGCTGAAATTGGATTTTTTAGACACCCCCCTAAGTGTTTCCTTCTCCAGGTAAGTACGGGAATCATAACCCTTTCAGAGGTACCCTATTGATTCTCTTTCCCGTGGGATTTACTATCTTTGATAAACACAGATGACGAGTCCCTAGGATATCTTAGTGACCGTTGTTTTTTTTTCAACTCTTTCTATCTACCATTTTTTTAACATTTCTTTTTTCCCCGCTTTGAATATTGTTTAAACACATTGCGAACAAGACTTAGCCAGATTTGATTCTTGTGCAATGAAACCTTATTATCACTCACTACATGTTTGTCCCTTTAAGTAGTGGGATTTGGAAGTTATGAGAGGAAAGCCCCTACTGCGTCAATTGATTGTGATTCCGGATTTCGTAGCGCATATTACATATGTTGTTCTACATCAAATTAATTTGAAAATATATCTTTTACAATAGTTTTGTTTTTAAAAAGGATTTGAAATTTAAGCTTTATTATTTAAGGAAAATATTTTTAAATACTAATGAAAACTGTCTGAGATATTGCTCAGTCAATCTCAGAATATGGTAGTTTAAAATATATGGTAGTTTTTTTTATATGTGTATTTTTATATCATTTAAAAATTTAACAGTAAACAGTTAAACACCATATATTTATTTTTAGAAAGCAGTAAAACATATATTAAGCACCTACAATAACTTAAATATTGTGTTAATATATTTAAAAATTCTTTCATTTTAAAAGACTTTCATCTTTTAATTAACATCGATATTAAATTACCCTATCAAATCTAAATAGTCCCCTAAAATAACTATTTGGAAATTAAGGTAATAGTTCACTTTCGAAGAAACTATTTTGAATTTGCTTAAAAGTTTCCACAAGTGCATATATTATGATTTTATGGGTTTCAAAATTAGAAAAACGCCTAGAAAAATTTGTTAGTGCATATTTTTACTGTCAAAAGGACATTTTACACAAATATGTGTAAAAAATTTACATTTTTCGTTAAATGTGTTAACGAAAAAGAAAATAAATAAATTCATATTTTGTAAATTGAATGATACAGAATAAAATCTTATCTAAGGAATAAACAATTTTTTTGATAATATAGCCCAACGTAGGAGCTATGTAGTTCGAGTTCTGAACACAAATTTACTCTTTAAAAATCATTGTAATTTTCAAGTTATTGCAATATAAAAAACTTCTACTCAATATAAAATCTCAAGAATAATCAATTCTATGTAGTCTATTCTATGTATAAGTATTTGAAAAACGTATATATGAAACTTCTGGCTCAATATTTTGAGATATTATGTCTTCCATTAATGAAAATTTCGTTTTTGGAGCCTCTCCGGTCAGAGAAATTCATGATCAAGTAATATTAATACGGTTGTAACTCAATTTCTAAATAAGATAGGCAAAATTTAAACTCATATTTTGACCAAAATTGTATTTTGGAAGTACACTGTTACCTTAAACAACCTTTTTAACAACTCTTTTATGGTTTCATTTTAAAAATATAACACTTAAAACAAATGTCGACGCTTCTATTCGTTTCAATAGTAAAAAATAATATTTTTCATTCTCAAAACCTCAAACGTATGATTCATTATTTTATTTCAATATGCAATGTACTGCACTTCATGAAAATTAAATTCATTCATTTTCATTCCAAGTGTTGAGTATTATAAAATTGTTAATTATTTAATTTAATTTGCGAAGAAGTTTTATAATTGAATTTCGAAAAAAGAAACTTCAATGTTCTTTAAATCTTACATAATTATGTTTCAATGATTTGCACCAAGTTACATTACTCCATCAGATCAAAAACACGTAAGATTTCATTGCTCTTTCTTTGCAGGATAAATTTAAAAATAAAACAATTTCTGATTTCGAATTCAACAAAGACGTCAGACGACTATTTTTCAAGCGTAGAAGTTTTGAACGGAATTACCACCTGCCTTTTCAGAAGGAAATTAAAAACTGCGAAGCATACACACACACACTCCTTTTCCGTGTTTTGGCCAAACGATCCCGTTGTTTCAATTAAATTTATTCGATTCGAAGTGGCAACACGGCTGTTTAGTTACTAGTCGCCGGCGGTCGTCTTTTAGAATGCTGAGGTTATCTATATATATACCGCGTTCTAAGAGGCAGAAACTCATGTTCCTCTAACATCAGCAGAAAATGAAATGAAGTGAAAGAACCAAAATAAGAATTAAAAAGAAAAAGAAAAAAATAGAACTAAAAGTAGCAGAGAACAGCAATTCTAGCGTTCGAATCATTGATTCCTTTCGAATAAAATGTGAATTTCCTCACGGGAAATTGCAATTAACTCCAAACTGAAATGAAGTAACAAAAGGAAAAGAAACAAAACGAAAATTCTGCAATTCTGCTTTGAAAGGAAAGTGTTAAACTTCTCCCAAAAGCCGTCAGGGGGCGCTTTTCGCTGTGTGTGTTCGTCCTTAATTCGATTACTGTGCATGTCAGTAATGGGCTAAATTCTTACATTTGGGGCGCTTTAATTTGCTTTAATTATCCGTGGAAGCGTAAAATTTCCTTCACAGTTAGTTGAATTATTCAATTAGTTCGAAAAAGTGATACATAAATGCCACCTGGTGAGACAAAGAACAGGCTAAATTCGTTATAAATTCCCTTCCTTCACTTTTTGACAAATAATTCTCGTCTTCTATCGAAAGGGATTGCAAATGTTTGTTTTGAACAATTTCGGAACAAACTAAGTAACAAATTACTTGATATTTGGCGTGTATTTTTTATACGACAGGGATTAGAATGAATTCCTTTGTTACCGAATATAAATAACAGATGTTATTTAGTGTTTTATTTAATTATTTTCTTTAAATATCTGAATTAAAGTTACTTTCAAAGTTATTTAATTTTTAATATATTACTAATCTGAATATTTGTCTGAGATGGAAAATATTCATAAGTATTTGATTTTATGAATGTTTACTTATTTGTTTTAGGGAGCAAGATTGTCAATGAGCAGTTTTTTAGTTAGATATTTATAAGAAAACGTTTAGTTTCCCCGTATTTGAAAATATCTAAAATAGGCATTTCTGGGGAAAAAATTCATTTTCCTACAAGTATTTATTTAAAATTTTGATTTTTTTTTTCAAAATATTTGAATATCTTAAATTTCTTACTACTTCTGCCAATTTTACTACTTTGAAATATTGTTTCATCCTTATTTTCTTGGAGGTATTTCTCTCAATTCTACCAATAAGTTACTGGTATTTAAAATGTAATGCATTTTTTCCCTATATAACACACTGCGAAAAACAGAAAAAAAGCTATATCTAATTTTGTGGATTTTCTTACAAAAAATCTACTTAACTAAATAATTATTCAATGCACAGAATTATCTCATAATTCACGTAAAACTACTTGGAAAAAATTACAAAATTTTAAGATTAATATGAAAAAAATCATTTGCATTTTAAATATGTGACGGCCATGTAGAAAAAAAGCCGAAGAAAAGTGGCTTAAAGATTTAAATGTTAATGAAATGATTAGGCACGCTTTTAAAGAAACTTGATATAACTCTCTAAATAATTTCGATAGAGCTATGAAATTGAATACATGTATTTATGAAAGTCATACAATTAAAGTAAGGTAATTGCCTTGTAATGCCTTTTTCTTCATTATTTAATTTTATCGCCATCTTTCAGTCTAATATTCTATGTAATAATTACCACATTCCAAATGAAGATACGTAAGAACAAACCAAAATACTTTATTAATCCTTGAAGAGAATAGATAAGGTTGCTATATTTCAAATCCCTTTTAACTCAACAATCCTACATTATCAATTAAATATGAAGTCTCACTGCATTTAAATTCCAACAGTTCTCTCTATCTCTAACTTCGAACTTAGTACTAATTATTTGAATCATTTCTATCCAAAAGACTAATTATGATATTTCAACCTAATGTGCTACGATATTTCAACCTAAAGTAACTATCAGCTTGCTGTCATTCACTATCTCCCTTGACCTTTTTTTTAATTATATTTTATTTATATATAACTATTTCTAATTCACATTACTTCATTTCTCTCTTCATCTAAATAATCTAATCACGTTTCGTTTCGGTTGTGAACAAATCCTTATTTTATGTAATTCAAAGTATTAAAATGTCCCCGAGGAAAATGAAGAAAAAATGAGAGTGAAGAGAAAATAACTAGTAGCCCAAATTCATAAACTAAACATTAAAAAGCTTTTCAATTTTAGGATATCGTGTGCTCTGAAAAGATATTTTAATTGAGTGAGCAATATATTAGACACAATACAGCAAATGAGAGAAGTATTGGATTACCATTTAATTAAAATGCAATCATAACTCATAAATTTGATTACTGGAACATATATTAAGTTATAAGAAAGAAAATCGGGATTTTTATTTGTCTTTTTTTTTATTTTTCAACGCAAAGCTAATGAAAACCTTATTCAGTATTAGGATAACGTTCTTGAAAAATTAGTAGTAATTATTTATCCGTTTGTGTGTTTTTCATACTTTTAACATACTTTAAAACATTCATGTGAATGTACTTAACTTCATAATAATTGTTATTTATTTTAAATTATATAATATCTAAGAATTTTGATCATGGGAAGAAACAGAAAATGCTCAAGGATTATATAATTTTTACAACTGATTCCAATGAAATGGAGAAAATTTTATTCGATGATTTTTAAGCCTTGGAGAACTTCTGACAATGCTGAAAACAACACATTAAAAAAAAACAAAATTACAATTTTGAGAAACGTGAAATTAGTTTTTTTTTTTGTAAACAGTTGCAATTATGCCCGTATAATAAATACAATGTATGTGTTTTGTTGATGAAATTTTTGTCTCAATAGAGTAATGAACGTAATACATAAAATCCAGTATTATATGAACCTTAATCAGAATGAGTTGATTTAGTTGAAAAAAATAAATTCAATATCATTTACTGGAGAATCCTAATTTTGTCACGTATTTATTTGCTGAAGTATTCATGCAAGAATAACAAATAAATAATAAATTTAAGAATCTTTTATTAAGAATACATATAAGCAAATAAATGAGTAATCTTTTCACAGAATCAGGCATCTAACTGAATATTTTACCTTTTCTTTCCCTTCCCATAAATTCTGATATAGAATAAATATAACAAAATAACTCAATTGCTTTTACTGTCTCCTTTCCTTCAACTGTCTTCTAATAAATCACTTTTATTTCCTCCTACCATGAGATGCGATAAAAATAGTCAACATTGCAGAAAAAAAAGGGATAAAATCCTTCATCTCAATAACATTTGCTGCAACTTGCATGAAACCTTATAGTACCCGTCATGCTACACATTCCATTTTATTTATAATGCATCGGGATGCTTATATTTGAGCATGAGTTGCACATGCTGTTTACAAACTCCAATACCGTCGCCAAGTAGTAAAGAGAAAGGAGAAATAAAAAAAAAACGAGAATATCAGAGATACTAATATTGCATGGATAGAGGATGACCGCCCACAAATAGGTCTTTTCAAGGTTCCCCTATGAGACTATCTACTTCCCATTCATAGCTAGTTTGGGCTTCCATATTTGGCAAGTAACTGTACAGTTGGCGCATTTTAGCGGAATTTGAATTCTTAATTTTTGTCACTATTTTTAAATTACTTTATTACATTTTACATGCGTTTATCGCACTTGAATTTTAATTTTCAAACGTTAAAATAATATCTTTTGCACGATTTTTAAATAAGAAACTCTAAATTTTAATAAAAATTATTGTTGTATTTTTATATTCAAAAAGCACTATTTTAATGCGAACTAAGAGTCATGGTATTTTTTTACTTTAAAAAACACGTTTCAAGCTACGAATATACTTGTGATCCCTCAATGATATTCTATGCAACTTGAGAACGTGGTAGACGAGTAGCCATGGTCGCTAGCTCGTGGCTTGTGCTCTTTCTGTCCAGTCGTTCCTTCGAATCCTGATTTCACTAAAGTGGGAACGTTAAGTTTGTAAAGGCTCAAAGTCCTTCCGTGAGGAAATTTGGAGAGAGAAGTACAAGTTTAATAGTCGTCCTCATCACTTGACTCAATATTAAGAGAAATCGCTATCAATCGTCAAAAACTCTCCTGTCGATTCTAAGTGCGACGTTACTAAACAATCTATGTGACTATACTAATTTTAAATTAAAGTTAAAACTAATATTTTATTAGTTTAGCTAATATTTTTAACAATCATAAAAATTTTGTTAATACTGATTATGGTTAGTAAGTTTTAACTATCTCATATATCATAATCTCATTTAAATAATCCTCTATTCTTACCAAAAATATGACATTTAAATGTAACTCAGACCCTAAAATACCTCTTATATTTCATTTTTTATTTTACTATTAAAAATAGGGTGCACCGCTGATTCCATAGTCGTATTATTTATGAGTATTTGATAAAGAGATTTTTATAAAATTGAATTTTAAAATTGTGCACAAACTTATGCCCGCAACAAAGACAAATTTCTGCATTTGCGTTTATCCCAAAATGTGTAGTTTGAGAGTTTTGATACATTTTCCACAAAAATTTACTACATAAGTATTTTGCTGATATTTCTCACGTGATATAAATTAAGGATACTTCCATTACAGTGAAAGTAATTTTTATTCTAATAAACACTAACAAATCGTAAGTTGTGCTCAATATTTGAGGATAGATATTATTATTATATTTAAATCACGTTTAGAGTATTAAAATGTTATACGTTTATAGGTCAACTGCGAATTTTTAGTTATAAATGAGGGGGACTTAAGTCAAGATATACCTAAAGACGCAAGTTATACAAATATAAATACATACAGCTATTGGTTATAAATAGATCATATATTATAATTTACATGCATTTAAATGTGGTATATTATTTACATAAGCAGGTACATAAGTATACAGATATCGCAAGCTAAAATATGACTTTCATTGCTTTTAATTGTTTTTTAAAGAAAAAGGGCAGTTTATTCAAACTTGACATAAAATAACCTCATTTTTTCTTGTCGTTGACGTCTAGTTTATCTTAATCTCTGGAAAAATTTACAAAAAAACCGATTCCTTGAACATTTTATTTTCACACAACCGGGGACATATTTCTGTTCATATTACTCTACGATCAGCTAAAATCCTGATCGCCAAGAAACCCATCGCCAAAGACCTGGCGCTATCTCCCAATCCATTTTAATCTAGTAACCCTGCGTGGAAATGCGCCATAACTGGTAGCGCAGGATATCCCAGTGCAAGCCGTTACACTCTATAAATTTGCCGCCGAATAGCGCCGGCGAGCCTTAATGGTGTGCGCTTATCATCCCTCAGGCTCTACAGGTTTCTTTATGTCTCGGGACCACGATGAATTGATAATGATTCGATACTCGGAGAGATTCTTTTGATTCCTGTCCCGGTTTTAGTAGGATGGGGATTTTTGCGGAGAATTTTTGTTAACGTTTCCTTTTCTGCTAGTTATGGGGATTTTTGATTCAATGTTTTTGAGGATAAAATAGAATATTTTGAAATGGCTTTAAATATATCATTATTTTTATAACCTTTTTTCCCCCTTTCATTTTAATTTAAGAGATTAAAAGATAAATTTTTCTTTATTCCAAGCTGTGAGGCACATAGATATGGTTCCAAATTGGAATGATGTATAAGACTTTATTTTGAGCTGATTTAGAACTTTATTCTAAACAAATTATCATGATTTCTATTATTAAATTTTATAAATATTACTCATTTAAGTTATAATTTTTTTTTTCTCTTTTGTTAAAATAGGATTTTTCGTCAAATGGTAGAACTCCGATTTTTTTATTAGAATTAGAAGGTGGATTATTATTGTATTTGACCGACCAGAATAAATATTTTATAGAAACTTCTAATTTGATATTTTTGTTTTCAAGCATAACGCATGTATTTAAATTTATGCAGCTCTTTATATTTTCCCTTTTAATAGCTTAAAATAATATCTTACATAAGATAATGAGTTTCGTATATTTCACAGAAATTTGCATTTTACCTTTGATTAAAAAAATTAAATATTCATTTCTCAGCAAAGCTTTCATTTTCACTTTCCAATTAAATAAACATATTCATTTTCGAAACAAAAGTGTATTTTCTCAACAAAGATAATTTCTGAAGATGAAACTCTGTATCGAAAATTAAAATAAGAATTCCCATTTATATATTGTGTATTAGAATATAATTAACATCAAATTATGTAAAGTAAATAACGTTTCAAAATATTTAAGAATAATAAATATTTAGAATATATACTAAAATTTGTAGCTGTATATTATATTAATTGTATTATGGGGTGTAGAACATTATTTCCTTGCAGAAAGAAAATTAAAATTTGAAAACTGAATTTAATATTTATTACATATGTACTACAAACTTTCCAAATTGTTAATAAAAAAGTTATTCTTTAATTAACAATTAATATTTACTAAATAAAGACGAAATAAAATTTTCTGCGATGAAAGAAATTTAAATCATTCTGCTACAAAGTTCTGTTTAGTTTATTGTTTAGACTAAATTTATTTTATGTAAATTATTTGGTCTAATTTATTTTAGGTAATCAATGCCTGCTCGAAATGGTGATATCGTGTGATCATATTCAGCTACATATTGTGCCTGATATTTAGTTCTCAAAATTGTTATTGCAAAATAAATTTCAAAACGGTCTCAAGTACTTTTTCGAATTAATTAATTTTTCCCTTTTCTCTTATTTCGGTAATGATTAATAAAATAGGATTTCTTTTATAATGATCATATATTAATCATTCAAATTGAATTGAACTCGCAATCACAATTCTTAATTAAAGAAAATGAGAAATTTCGAAAAAGTGTGGATACTTTCAGTCTTTTCACTGAAGGCATATTACCGACACAAATGTTAAAATAGAAAGAAAACAATCTGCTATTTCGAGTGTCTACAGAACCATCCTTAAGCATATGTTGATCGGGAAGCTTTGCCAAAATGTTTGTTTTTCTGTACAAATGGCCTCAGAACTGTAAAACGTGTTTTACAGAAAACAACAAACGTGAATATCTTCTGATGTAAGTTTAATTTTCATGAACATCACTAAAAAGTTTCACATCTTATCATTTGCAGATTGGTTAAGCGACGATTTTTAAGTGTAAATTCCAAGAGCTCTAGAAAAAAAATATTTATATTTATATTCGTGTATGTAAATGACACTTTTAAACAAAATAAGTAATATTTCCAAAGGTTGTATGTTTAATACTTTATTTCTGTTGTTTCATAAAATTGCGACTCACTTCTCTTTATGAACAAGTTTCTGTCCTAAAACATATATACATGTGTGTGTGTGCTAATGATAAGTAACATAATTATTGCAATTAAAAATAAAATAAAATTTTAATGTTTAAAACTATTACATAAATAACGTGATTTGTAAGAAATATATATTGAGTGAAGAATAATCATAGTATATAAACTATTCATTAAAAATTGGCAAATCAATATATATATATATATATATATATATATATATATATATGTATGTTATATTGGGAAATTTTGCTAAAGTTGGCACACTCACTAGAGGGCACAATTCCCTAGGAGAGAGTGCTGGAGCAAAGCAGCGAGGAGATGTTTCTGAAGAAAATATGGTGCGCGAGTAAGGGAAGTCCAGAGGCGAGAGACGTGGCTGGGACGCCATAAGGAGCAGACTTGGAAAGCCTTATCTGAAAGATTGGTGAGAGCCATTGGCAAAAGCAAGGTGTCTTAAACACAACGTGTCCCTATTTTGTTTATATATATATATATATATATATATAAACAAAATAGAGTTTCTGAGGACAAAGAGAGCCTTGCGTGTTTTGATCCCCAATACAACAAAAGAAATTATTCTATTTTAGTATTGACTACTCTTACGGCTGTATTACTTCCAAAGTTTGAAAATATGTAATTTTGTTACCGTAACAAAATAATTGAAGTAAATTTTATATATTACAGAAACAAGAAATAAAACTAATTAGAATTCCTTAAATTACAATGATATATATATATATATATATATATATATATATATATATATTCTGGAATGCAAAAAATAAGCAACAAGTGTTTTTTTCCCCGTAACTCCACAAGAAATCATCTGAGAGACTATGAAATTCGGAAATGAGAGACAGCAATTTGTATTCAAACGATGACGAAAGCATAGTTAAGCAAAAATGAATAGAATGCATATAGTATCGAAATAAACAAAAAAAAAAGCTTTATTCAACTCATAGTATCGTTACGCATGATTGTCTGTCCAAGAGGAAGAACAACATGCAGATGTTTCTTAGTATGGGATATGCCTCCCCTACTGTAATGGTTGCTTCACACCGTCTTTCCATTCTCAGCACCAGATTATCCAACTGTTCTTGAGGTAAGAGTGCCCATTCCTCAATCAGTTTATGTTTCATTTGTTGAGTGTTCCCCGGAGGATGTAATCATGCCGCAAGGTGTCTTCCCAAAGTATGTTCTAAGGGATTTAAATCAGCGAAGAACTCTGGCCAATCCATTCAAGTGATATATTCCCTTTCCAGCAGCTTCTGAACACCAGCAGTCAGGTGTGACCGTGCATTGTCATCCATAAAAACGAAGTCTGTTCATTTAGCACCTCGGAACAGACGAACATGGGGAAGGACCACGTCACTACAATAGCGAGCTCCGGTTACAAAACATCTGTCGAAAATGTGGAGCTCAGTCCGTCCATTCAGCATAATACTTCCCCAGACGACAACTCCAGGAACACCTTAACGGTCTCTTTTCGTGATGTTACTGGGATAAAACCGTGTTCCGAACTCTCTCCAAATCAACTGACGTTGAGAATCACTTGTGGCACTGAAACGTTTCTTATCCATAAATAGGACACGACTCCATTGATGAGGTGTCAAAATTTTATCTCTTTATACCACGATGCCATCGACGGCTAACTTTCAAAAGAATGTAGCTTTCTGAACGTTTCTGGCCATTACTCTAGTCGCCTTGCTGCTGTACACAGTGGTTGAGCAATGGCACTACTTGCTGCCTGGTATCGGGGTCTTTTGCCCAGCAAGACGATATATCGGTCATCAACTGCAGTTGTTTTTCCAGGGCAGTCACCTACAACATCTCTAACTATTGTACCTATAGTTTAGAAGGCTTTCCAAGCGCATGAAATGACACTTTTTTTTATTTATTTTTTATTCCTAAGTTTTCAGTTACCATAGTCAAACTACGCCTCTCCTCCAATTTTTCCGATCATTCTTCCACCTGTGAAGTCTCTCAGTTTATTTCTTTTAGCTATATTTCACGAAAGATCTCACTTGCATCTACGGCGAATGTCTTCAATTGCGCCTAAGTTCTTTTTATTGCAGTCTTGAAATGCGCGCGCCAACCACATGCGTTTTGCATACACTCACGTCGCCTATGACATTTTTGTGCCTGACATTTGCGTACGCATCACCGTTCTACTGACCTGCGTGTTCATTGTAATGATCGCAATAACCCCTTTTCTGCTATTCCATGACTATTTCTTTAAAATTTACATTGTTGCTTAAGTTTTGCACTTACACTCATACATATATTGTTTTTTCTATACTTACATACAAATACACACATATAATTACACGTTAATATATATATATATAATGAAAACGTTTTAATTTTCAATTTTTTTAAAATAACGAAAATTAAAATGGAAATAATAAAATATAATTAAGTTTTGGATAAACAATTACTTGCCAGAACACCTTGTGATCTACATTCAATATCTTCATGACTTTTATTATAATAAAAAGTAAGTAATTTTCTTTTAAGATTAAAATTAAAAAATAAATAAATTTTTCAAGCCTTCCTTAACCATATTAATATAAAAAATTTAAATATCTTTTTCAATTTTAGTAAGATCCTCTGTGTCAATAAAATTAAAAAGGATCTTAAAACTATTGTTGTATATAGTATAAATCTGTTTTTCTTATTTATACATTTGACTATATCAACTCTGTAATAATAGCAGAACTCCTTAACTTATCTATAGTATTTTGTGCAATTTTTTATCAGCAAAAGTAATATACGTATTTGAATCTTTTAGTTAAAATTATAAATTCTAATGATTTTTATAAAATTTTGCTGGTAAGAATATTTGAAAAAACTGAACAATATTCAAATGCATACTATTTTTTTTTAATAAAAGCTGTAATTATATTGGAAAATTCTTTGGATTATTGCTCTAATTACTTTATCTACATTAGAAATAATAAATCTGTCCTCGATATTAATAATAGCAGTTTTTTAATCTTTCATGTAAATAACCTCATTATTATTAATATCTCATTTTCTCCAAACCATTTTTTACTATCATAATTAATACAGCCTTTATACTGTTTAAAAGCTTTTACTGGAAGACCATAATTAATTGCATATTTAGTAATAACATTATCTTTATGTAAGATTTCTGGGTTTTTTTTTACCATTAAAACAATTTTTCGAAATGTTAATTTAAGTCTGTGTGTAATCACTTGTAAGGTACTGCAGAATATTTTAGAAATAAAATAAATATTTCTTAAAATCTTGTCAGTTGTTCAGTTTCTCGCATTAAATAATAAATTACCGTAAATTGCGCAGTATTAATAATATAATGATAATAATTATGAAAAAATATCACTAATGATAGTAATTATAAAAAACCACATTATATAATAGATTATTAAATTTCACAAATAATTATTAATTTAAAATTAAAGATCAAAGTAGATAGGGCCCCATAATTTACTAAGACTTGAAATACTTTTTTTTTCCTTCCCTTTTGTAAATCTTTTAATCTAGAAACACAAATACAATCTTCTTTTTCTCCACTCCCTTTGATGGTTTTGATGAAATTCTTGTTATGAGATTCCAACACAGAATATAATGAGCCTAATTAATGTCAAAAGTAACACGAGAGTAGAGAATAAAACAAAGACAAGGTTTTCTTTTTTTTTTTTTTTTATTTCGTTCGAAGACTTTTTAAAACATGAGTTTTCTAAACACAGAAATAATTAACTTGATCATTTAAGTTATGCCGACGCTGGTTATAAATTAGCTCGACAATGCTCCTAATTAGCGTTGTTTTAAAGGTTAGAAACAAGTAAAATAATTAAGCTTATTCATAAGTGATATTAGTTTATTTAAAAATGACTGAGATTTAGGATTTTGTTTCAGATACCTCGTGAATTATCTCTTCGGAATTAATGATTTATTAGTTTTTCTTGTGTAGTTATACTTGCTACTAAATGCATTTCAAAAAACATTTATTAGAGAATATAATACCTCTCTGTAAGATATGGGCTCTGAAATAAATCCCTTTCTTTCAATATAACTGCAACATTAGCTAAGAACTGTAGAAGGGAAAATTAGATCATTCATATTTTCATTATAAAATTATATAGCTAGACAAACACAAAATTGAGAATTTTAGAAGCTAAAAAGCCATTAAATTAAATATTCCTGTCGATGAACATGACTATAAGGGCATGCAAAATAGGCCATGAACAATCCATTTTTGCTGCGTTTCTTATTACCCTTTCAGTTTTCACAGCTTTGTTACGGCTATCTTGTTGTATAAACCTAGATCAGCTCTTACCAGCTGTGATTGCAAGAATATATATTGGTACTTGGTAGGTGAGGGGGAGTTCGTCGTTCTGTGCAAGAAAGGACCACGCAATTAAAAAACAGGTTCTTCCGAGAAAATCTAAATTTATTCCAAAAAGATCTAGCAAATGCACTACATTTCTATTGAACAGGAACATTTAGCATACAAACTTAAATATACCACAGCGCTAATTCAAAGTTCTCACAATCGCGAAATATAGGCAAGTCCTAATATCACATCACCACAAAAAGTCCACTTACAGGTTATAAACTTTAAAGCTAATACACCCATCGGTTCATACATAGAATGTCCTAAGAAGTTCCAGATTAGTTTAGGAATTCCTCCTCTCTTCTAGTGTGGTCTAGTTTTGTAACCAAATTTGGCAACATTTGGCTATCAAATTTGTTGTAAAATTCACATCTACCTATACAACATTATTTACAGAGTTTAACAATTATACACTGTCCTTTCTAACAATAGTAGTCACTCTGTATAAAATTCACCGAAATTTAAATTTAATTGTAACAGTATATTGCACTAGAAATATCTTTTTGATTACCACACATAAATAGCAGCCTGATCTTCTAACAAATGTCTGTTTGTTTTCTTCTCTATTTGACTAATGTTTTGTACTTTTTGTCCACATACGAGTATAAACTAAGAAAATATATTAGTCTGATGGTTAGAAAATAATTAAGTGTTTATTTAAATCCTACTTCAATCAATCAAACGCTGGGAGGAAGAAATCCAAAGAAATCTTCGCTATCATTTTTCTATTCGATGTGACATTCTTCGCCATTTTTGTGGCAGATATACAGGATGCAATCCATTGTTTCTATTGCATCCTGGTTTTCAACTTTTAATGATGAATTCATTTCTCATCGATGGTCACAACTTGACTCTAAATAACGACAAGAATTCGACAAGGCATCAATCAAAACTAACCTTTGAAACAGTATCACATTTGTTTCGGCGCCATGTAACAAATGGCAAAGCACAATGGTAGCACTAACTTGACTTATCAATACTCTTTGTCTTGGAAAAATGAGTATTTTTTAAACCGACCTCGTAAAACATATTTTTTCATATAGAAAGATAACTTTGGAAGAAATTGCTACACATTTTATCGATTTGATCTCCGGAAGAACTCGTTCCTTGTTAAAAACAATATATGTGAAAGGAAAAGAATAACTTGGTGTCAAAATAACTCTCTTCCCAAAGGAAAAAAAATATATATATCGCTGTCTGAGCTTTATATTCTCGATTCAAAATCTATTTTTGAAACGAACGCTAAAAATATCCTACTTTTAGTCAAAAGAATAATATAAATCCCGGTTATAAGTCTATTTATTTCACAGAAAGAAAAATTGCGTTAGAAATAAACCCCTCGACTCTTTTATCAATATCACGTATCTCTCAAAAGAAGTTTGTTTTGTTAGTTATACTGAAGTAGGATTGAATTGTAAAGCTTCAGTTGTAACACTTTCCATTGGTTCTTCTGTCTTTTTTCCCACTCTAGTTTAAACAACGACTCAGTAGAATTCCAACAGCTACTCGGCAAAGAAAGACCCGCCAAAAGTGTGGAGTTTAAGTGTTCCCTTCCTGCTTTTGTTTCGTCTACAGAATCGAGTGCTTTAAGAGAAAAAAATGAGAAGGGGTGGAAAAAGGGAGTTTCTCTGTTGACATATCTCCTCGACCAATAGAAATCGAAACCCCGAACCATAGGGGACCTTTTAAAAGTACTGATATAAGAAAGGAAAGCGGAAGTTTAAGAAAAACGCCTCGGATAAAAAAATGAAAGTATATCAGAACAATGAAGTCAGAGGAACGTTAAATTTAGTCCCGAATCTTAACTTAGTTTTGTCAACGTATAACTTGATTTGCTATTTTTTCTCTTTCTCTTTTTTCGTGTGTTTTCTTTTTTATTCTTTTTTTTTTGTTCATTTTTTTTTATTTTATCAGCTTCCGCGCGACTATTTCTCTTCTTTTTTTTCATTCGTACCTTTTTTCTATTAAAGGAAATCTGATGGAAAATAAAGTTTTTCGATTTTACGTTCACCAATCAGTCGGCACTGTGTGGTTTTCGTGAAAGCTGAATTTTTTTTTATATTTTTTCTCCCTATTTACTGATGTTTTTTGTTTGGGCTCCTTTGGGTAAAAGTTTTCCTTCAGGAGGCCTGAAAGAGGCGTAAAGTATTCTTTTTTTCTTTTGGTTCCTATCTTTTTTTTCATTCTGAACGCTATCGACTTTTGTAAAAGCGAATCCTTTTTCAGCATTACTAGCGGGGCGAAATATTGTTATTTAATATTATTCGTTGTTCTTAAGCATTCATGTTCCGTTCTTTAAACATCCTTTCTTTGCTGTTTTCATTTTTTCCTTTAGTTTTATTCAGCGCATTTTATACTTAAACATTTGACTGAACAAATAGTTTTTTTTAAAAGTTCTTTATGTAACCATGATTTCGAAATTTAAACAAAACAATTATCATTACAAATTACTAAATCATTAACTTAATTCATACTTTTATCACATTTACGACAACTGTGATGCATTCGACATGGTAAAATGAAATTATTTTATGACAAATTTAAATAAGTCTCATGTGTTTAAAGTAAATGCTATGAAGTTTTTTAAAGAGATTTGTACATTTATGTCCTTTTTATGTAAAGAAAATAACATTTACATACATAAATGATTATTTACGTGCAATTAATAATGAATATTGTGACGGCGAACTATTACTATTCGCCTCTTGTGCCATAGCTAAACTCAATGTACTAAAACTAAAAGTCAATCAGTCGTTCAAGAAGACGTTACAAGGGTTTCACTCACTATGTTTATCGACAAATTGATAGTATAAAGACAAATGTAATCGACTCTACAAAAATATCGCCTTAAATATAAATTAACTTGTTCCACCAATATCAAACTAACAGAGTCTTACCAATGCCTTACAATTGAGACTGTCTCGACTTCTAAATTTCACTACACAGCCAATAAGTTGTAACAGTTCTCGATCTCGTGTTCAACTCTGGATCAATTTCCAAACGTTAGAACCACTCGACCTCTTTTGTGTGTCTCAAGCTTTACTTATATATTTCTTATCTCCCTCGCTTCACTTTATTTCTACCTGCTTGTAATTTAAATAATCACGTTTCATTTTTGGTTGGGCAAAGGTTGTTTAGAAAAAGCAATCAATCTTAAAATATCATTAAGGTTAGTGAAGAGAAAACCACGAATAGCCCAACGTCACAATATAACTGCAATTACATTTGTAAATCATGTATTTACCTTTAGCTATTTTGAAGTCTATCACATTTATAAATTTAAGAATTTGCAGAAGGTTTATAGACGTAACATTCTGCTCAAAATAATCATAATTTCAAAATTTTGATTTAATAACATTTTTAAATTTTTAATATAACTATTTCAAAATTAAAATCATTAAAAGTCATATCATAACGTTAAGATGTATATATACTTATGTATGTATCTTTTCACGCAAAGAAACATTTATATACACCATTTATTTATTATGTATGAGCAATTATAGCTGTATTTATATTTGTAAATGAGGTATTTAGCTTAAAGTATTATCTTGTAAAAATTCCATTGCATTTATTACTTTTAAGATTAGAATAATATTTATAAGCGTAACATTCTATTAATTTAATAAATTTATAAATTTTTGCATTTTATTATTCAAACTCATCGTAATTCTTACACAAATATTGTTTAATATTTAAAATGTGTACGTGTTTATTAGAAAAAATTACATTTAATTTATAAAAAAAAATCCAGTTTTGTAATGTGAAAAATATTAGCACTATGATTAATATAGGTTTTGAAAAAACTGTACCCGTATATTAGAGATTTTATATATATATAGGAAAAACTAATATATATTTTCTATGGCGTAGCACATTTGTCAACAAATTTCCAAATAAACTTCCTCTACTGCTCTATTCATCGGATTCTAATAACTAATACATCTGTCGAATCAGTAACAGTTTTTTTAAAAAATGAAAAGTTTTTGAAAAATGAAAATACTGAAGTATTGAAATACCTATGTAATCTTAATCTTACTTGGAGACTATTGATCATCTATTAAAAAAAAAAATCAGGATTATAAGGAACAGTAACGTAATTTTTATTTTAAAATGTAATGTGCAATTTAAGTGTAATATTTAATTAAAGTGAATGAAACCATTTTCACTTTTTAAATTGAGAGAAATCCGGCCTTTAATCCAATAAATTTGTTCCTTCAACGAAACTCGTTTATTCAACTGAACAAAAGGGGAACATTTTTTGACGAAAAGAAAATAACTTCAGCGAAAAATTTAACAAAGAGAAACGTTAGAGTTTTTATTTTCTTTTAAGGTAAAATAATAAGTCTTCAAACTTAGAGCCATTGAAATATAGTCTTATCAAAAGACATCAGAAAATGATAAAAAGAGTTTGCTTAGACGTATGGTGTATAAAAAAATATGTACTATATTACGATACTTTTTAAGAATAATAATCAGCATTTAAAAGAATTTAAAATTGGGCTGCTATATAAAGATGGACTTAAAGGTATATAAAAGCAATTTTTAAATGTAAGATAATATGTAATTTATTAAAAAGGCCTGTGAAGCATTAATATTTTTTCTTTTGATCTCAAGAGAAAGTAAATATAGTGCTTAATGTATCGGTAATTACCTAGATATCTTAGTTAAGCCGCTCAAGATTTTATAAATTATGTAATACTTTACATTTAAAAATTATTTTATACATTTTAATCCACCTTTTAATGAACGATTGATTTATAAAGTTTAATAACTTAAAGTAATTTAATTTGTTTTCGTCTGGAAATTTTTTTTTAGCCTGAAATGCAATTACATGAGATATGCGTATATGCGAAATTTCGACTAAGTTGGACGTCTTTAAGTTCAATACCCTGACCTTATCCCCTTAAGTTCATGATTACTTGGACGTAGAATAGTATTGTATGTCATCGGAGTTACACATGAATGCCAAATTTCAACAGGATCGGATGATAGAAAGTGAGTTAAAATTACAAGTGCAAATTTTGACCTATGGGAGGACATACATATGAAATCAGCATTTTAAGGAAAAGCTTCTAAAATGAAAATACGTATGTGTTTTTTTTTTACACTGTAAGACATTATATAAGTTTTGTTTCGATTTTCATTTCAAAATATGTAACTGTTATATAGTGTCTGAAATGAATGATATAACCAATATACGTCGATATTTCGATAAAATGATTGGAGGACTTCACCACGAATAAACACTAGAATTGCAACAATGTATTCAAGTCTCTTTGAATGTACTGATTAAATATAAATTCAGTTCTGAATTGACTCTAATCATTGCTTTGGTATGGTGCTGGGTTTACCATAGCCTACCCTGAATGTTCCTTAATATCCTGTAAAATACCTAACTAAGGATTTGTGTGTAATTAAAGCACCAATGAGCTCCATTTGTCCATTTATTAGTAGCGTGCATCATGAAGGAGAGTTAAAGGCTGATCAGAATTTAAGAGGTATTTTAAAAGTAAAATGTTTACGAACAAACACTCGACTGAAAGCTCTCGTATTTTTCGTAATTACTTGTATATTTTATCTTAAAATGATTTAAATCATTATTGAATTGCTTAAAATAAAATACTCATTAGTTTGTTTTAATACTGAATTAATTTAAAATGAAAAGGGATAAAAAGAACTATGGCTAATATTCTACAAAATCATTCACCAGTAGTATTAAATATCAATTATCTATCTCTTCTGTTCTGTATTATATATATATATATATATATATAATTCTCCAATTCACTTTCGTTAAATAAATATATATTATAGTTAAAAGATCTAAATGTATTTATAATTACTGTAAGCTACCTCTTTTTTGAATCCTCTTGTTCTTACAGATTGAAAAATTTAAGTTCTTCTTATAAATGTATACATATTTATTTTATTAAAATCCTCCTTGCCAGCAATTTATTTATTAGTAGTAATATTCGATAGATACTTTCCAAAAAGTCAATTTCCAAAATTACGTTTAATTTCTTCATCAGGTCAAGATCATATATTTCTCGGGAACAAATAAAAAAGATTTTCGTTTTTGATATTTTTGAGAACATTTAAGGTTCAGAATGAACAGAACATTTGATGTACATTTAATAAGCAGAATGTAACATTCAATCACATTCTTTGACATAAAATTGACTGTAGTATCCTAATTTTTGCAACATTAATTCATGTCAAAAAATAAAATAAATAAGCTTCTGAATGATAATTACTGGGATGAAAAGCCGTAATAGGATTAATTGTATCACATTTGCAAAATTTCTATATTTATATCAATAACATAGATTATTGATGGAATTCTGCACATCTCTGCATTGGAATTTTGCAGTGACTAAGGTATTAAATCGATCATTCTAGTACGCAAAATAATTTTAACACTGAATCATAGTTTAGTTTTCTTCACTCTCATGACGAGTTGTGACCACCGATGATACCTTAAAGTAACATACATTTAAAGCAAGTAGGAATCAAAACAATGGATTCCTTTCATTTAACATGTTCCAACGGAGGCGAAGACAACAGGTAGAACCATAACCATGATTTCGTCCTCACTTAAAACTATAAATGCACACAATTTCTCTCTCAGCTTAAATTGATTTCACTTCGAACCAAATAAGCATCAGTTTAGCCACCCAAGAAGCTTTTGTTTTGGTACAATCACAAAATGTCGTCCCTGGCCACTTTTTAAAATAGTGGAAATTCACGTAGCTTATTTAATCTAATTTGATTTCTTCCAACCAATCAATTCACAATAATGTCAGTTTGAATTGCAGTCGCCTCATTGAAGTATGAGCGTAAAGAATAGTCAATACGTAAATAATTTTTTTTTCATTTTACAGAGCAATAATTGCATGTAGCTTAAAATATATCTAATTTAATAATTTATAATTTGCTTTAAATTCACTGTCTGAAAAGAATATTATTATCCACTTAATTATCTTATCGTTTGCTTTAATACCAAACTTTATTTAATAATTTGATTTTTACAGTGTAGTTTTTTGTAGTGTTTTGTTTTATACTTTTCGTTATCAAAATTTGGCATTGTTTTTATTCAGAAAAAAATATTCTGTTCGGAATGTAACGAAAAGATTAAGATAGGATAAAGAATGTAATGATAAACGTGGAAATAGTTAATAATTCAAGTCCGAGTTGTTTACCTCGTCAAATGCATGCATGGTGTAATGATAGAATATTGAAAGCGTTTTAGAATCCAAGAATTAATAATGTTATTTTATTTTGAGAAGAATAATACCAAAAACAAAACCTCGTTTCAGTAATTTAACTCCCAGCTGCCTACGACATAAAAATATTTTAATATCTGGCGCCATATTTTGTTTTTTTAATTATTTAATGTGGACTCTATATTTTCTACACAAATACTTAAAGTAGAATTTAAATTGTTTAGAGTGTATGATAGCACACATTTAGTTATTAAGAAACTTTTGTATGGAAGTTTTGAATAATCATTATTTAAGAAAAAAATTAGAGCAATAGGTGGCTAAATCTGTTCTAATTAAAACTTTAGATAGAACAATTTTTGCTCTTGTTATGACACAAAAGTAACATTCTAATGTTATTTTTATGTCATTGCGCTATAAATGTCCGATTTTCTCTTCAGTTCTTAAAGTAGATAAAATGGTGTCCTTATTATTATAAGAAGGAATTTCAAAAATATTCTTCTCTAATGTGTTCTATTAGTATTGACTGTAGAATAAAGTCAGTGCCCATTACATACCTTTATTGTAAAATGAATAGAAAACAAATTTACCTTTACATTAGGTTGAATACATGAATTAATTCTAATAAACACCTGATGAATAATCCTCTTCGTCAAATACATGAATGCAATCTAAATATATACCTCAATCAACAGTGGATTTCTATTAATCAGAATCAAAATAAAACTAAAATATCACTAAATGAATGTCTTCTAAAAACTTTTCTAAATGGTAAATGATTGTTTATTGAGATGCTTGACTGGTTCATAGAAGCAAGATTCTATACATCTTCCCTCTAGCTAATCCAGAAAATCTGATTTAAAAATCATGTTTTCTTTTCGAAAGCCTTTGCAAGCTCGAAGCAACTTATCAAAAGAGGATTCGTCGAGCCAACTGAAAAGATTCCTTTTGAGATGGATGGAAGAATTCCCCTTTTTCCCTTCTATTTCTTTTTTCAGTTTTTAATGACATCCTCTGCATTAGAGGACATCTTTGAAAGATCGATCAGCTGCAGTGTCCTCAGCATCTGCTCTGAAATTAAGTTCATTCAAACAGAAAACATTCGAGCGCAATTTTTCATATTTCGAACACTTCTTCGAATGATTCTGAGTCAATCCTTAAAATAGAACCCGAGCTATATACCAGAAGACCGCAATGGCTGAAAGATTTCAGAGCGAAATTATTGTTCTGAAGGTTTACGATTGGTAAGGATGATTTTCTAAACGCATTCAGCTTTTGTTGTGTGGCTGAATGCGATATGATCTACGCAATCTATGGCAGTTACGATTGCGGTGCATATTACAACTGTTTCAGGTTTTTTTTTTCTAAATGACTATCATTTAATTGAATTCAATTTCTTTTGAGTGAACAGTCTACGATACATATGAAAGTTAAGATTGTTGTTCATAGTGTAGTTAGACTCAGTAAAATGTGTACGTAAGGTACTATAGTTGTGTATACGAGGTTGTCTTGAAAAGTATTTGTATTCAAAGACAGATGACATTATTAAGGTAAATTGTTGTTTTAATTAGAGGCTGCCATCTGTTAAATTGGAGCCAAAACAAAAATTTTATTGATTTATAATTAGTCTTGTGAGTTAGTATTCATTTGCTTCCAAATCAAACTTTGACTGCTGCCGCGTCGAGTAGGCACCTTCGTTGATACTGGATTTATAATTATGTACTGGAAATCTAGGAAAATTCAAAGCATTGCGTTGCTTCCGGTAAATATTTTCTAAAAGAAGGTTATGATAGTTTTAGCGGCTTGAAAAAGTTATGACGAAGAATTGCTGAGATAGGAAAAGCGTCTTGATCACGAATACGAGTAACTGAGACTTAGACAAATGTGAAGGGAGTTGCGAAGCGTGCTGAAAACAAACCATTTTGGATGCTACGAGTACCATCTCTTGGACTTTTAAGAACTTATTGAATGACCCTCGTTACTCTGCAACTTCCTTAATTGCGTTTTTCTAAACAATGATTTTTTGAACTGTATCTCCAGTTTCTATTGAGTAGTTAGACTACATAATATATAACAATTCCGACTACTCTACATGTCATATCTTAGATTTTTCTTTTGTAATTGTAAAACATAATAACATATTTGCTTCTAGTGTAAAAACATGGTTTTGGGTACCTTATAATCTCTCTATGACTTCATAAGGTATTGTACACCTTAAAAGATAGAATTTTAACACATTCAGGTCTGAGCTAATTTGACAGCATATGTCGCTTTGCTTTGAGAATTTTTGATACTTAAAAATATTTTTTTTTTCATAAAAATACTTGGGAGCTTTACATTTTAAAAATATTATTATTAACTTCAAACTGCTCTAATTTATTGTGAAGGAACTATTTAAATGTTCTAAGAATTAATATTTAGTGAGAAATTACTGAGAAAAGCATGTTTTAAAATTTAAAAAAAATTCCACTTAAGAAAACATCAATTTCACGACTGATATTCTGGATGATCATCTAAATCTGATTCGAATAAATCTGGATAAGAATTACTTCCAATCCAAATCATCCGCACTTGTTAAATCTTAATATCTTTTGAGAGACATTGCAAAATCTAACAAAAGGGCTACCCAACGCTCAGATTTGAGTTCTGATTTTTGATCTTTTTTCTATTTACTTCTGTTTGGTTTAGGTATCTATAACTGTTTTTGATAATTAAATGTTCACACATAATATATAAAAAAAACTACAAACCTATATATTCAGTACTTTTATAGCTCAGAGAGTCAAAAGATGACCTGAGAGACTCTCTGGTTTAGTTCGCTTCACCAAAACGAGTGCTGCTCGGCCATAGATCTCAAAGTGTTAAATATCTTTTTTTACGACCTTTTAATGTGTTCGCTCGTATTTCCTTTTAACTTAACCTTTTGGATACTTTATGACGTTATTTGATTTAGATACCTCGTCTTGTAAATAAACTGAGGCTAACATAAATCAGCATTGCTATAAATATAGAAGTATGATGATTAGGAAATCATTAGAGGTACGGCTTGCGTATGTCAAAGTGCTAAGAGGAGGTCAAAGATTAGAGAGTTTATAGTGCACACGATATTTGTGCGAAATCCTAGGATAGTTGATATTTGACTCCGATCCATTTTATGAACATCATTCTTGACTCGGATCCAACTTGGCAGTCATTGAGATATGTAGAAATTTCAATAATAATCTTTGGTTTCGGATTCGAGTTAATTACTGTTCCACATTTGTAATACAAACATTTACTTCAGAATATTTCTGGACGTAATGAATATAATTTTAAGGTTTACTTGTTTGACTATTTATTGAAAGATTACTTGGTGAGTTTCGATGGAGTACCTGAGACTCGTTAGTGAAGAGGAAAGAGTCATAAATTGTCGATGATTTTAAATAGCTTAAAATCAAATCCATTGTATTGATATTGATTTGGAATAGCGAAGATTTTTAGATTATATTCCAGGTTTTGCAAATTGATTATAATGGAATGATCATAGTTAAACTATCTCTCTCTCACAGTATTTTTCACAAACATTTGTTCTAAAGTGTTATACAAGTATTTAAAAGTCTTGTATTATTAGTAAATTCTTAAGGGTCATCTTTATTCACATAAGTACATCAAAAATTATTTTTTCTTCTAAACTGATTTTTTTAAAACGTTTCAGGAACATTTGAAGAGCAAATTTCAAATCTAAAGGGTCAAAATGAGTTTCAACAATTTCAAGAACTTATGCACAGCTTGATATGCTCTTGTCAATAAAATTTATCTTTTTCCTTTTCTGACTTCTAGAAGACAGATACATATTGTTTGGTGCTTTTATAACTGGATTTGGCTCTTGCTTCAATAACTCTTTAATTTCTACTTTAACTCACTCACTCAAGGCGATGCCGTTTTGAAAAAGGATACTCTGAAAAGTGTTTCTAATGCAACAGAAATAGCTGCACGATGTTGATAGAACAAAAAAATCGTTCTATTCAGACAGAAAGAGGCAAAATTTCTTTTCTTTTCTTTTCTTTTTTTTTTTTTTGCAGCGTGCCATGAAAGTAAAGAAAATCCACCTTCAACCAAGATTTCCTTCCCGTGCGTAAAATCATTCAAAAAAAAAAAAAAAAAAAAAAAAACTAGGTCTATTTCCAAGGCAAGCAGCAGAGATAATCTATTATCATTTTCCCTTTATTAGGAAACCTGAAAGTGTTTCTGTTAAGAATCGGTATCATCTGTAGAATTTGGAGACGAAATTACAATAAGATTTCAGGACTTTACGAAACCTAAGCCTAAATTCTATTCGCTGTCTTATCCCATTACTGCTGATATATTGACACAGCACCTGAGGTGCTTGAACTTATTGGAATGCAGTCAGATCACACTGTGAACGAAATGTTTATTGCTGTCACATTAGTTGACTTTTACAATTTTTTCTCTGCTGATAACTTCCATGTATGGGAAAATTTGCTCAGGAAATGTTCTCTATATTTGGGTCTACATATTTTTGTGAGCAACATTTTCTTGCTTGAAGATCAATAAGAGTAAGTATAGATGCTCTTTGAATGGAACTAACTTTCAGGATGTAATGAGAATCTCAACAAACAATCTCGCTCCTGATTTCAAAACAAAAAAAAATGTAGAAAAATATGATAGGGTACATTGATTTTTTTTAAAAAATTGATTCTAAAATTAAATCAGCTTGCAGCTATAGATGATGTTAGATGATATGAAATTAGAACAATAAATTGTATAAAACCACTGCTATTTTATTTTATTTATATTTGTTAAGTTTTATGATACATTTAGTACTTTTTCTGAAATGCATAGTTAAATAAGGAAGGCAATCATTTTAAAAGATGCGGAAGGCCATAAGTAAGTGGCTTCTGAGCCCAAACAAGATGGAAGAGAGAAGTGTCAGCTCGATTGTAGTCCTCGCCAATTGACCGAGTCTTAAAATTACGAGGTATTTTGCCAACAATCCCCATGTTTTCTTCTTTTTGCGACGTTAATAAATAATCATAATCAGTGATCACTTTAATGCCTTCTGCCTCTCTAGCTCTGTTCCACCGATTCCTATACCAAATATTATAATTGAAAATTCTTCTTATCTTAATAACAGTAAAAGGGGATTCGAATCAGGATTAAACAGTTGTAAACTGGATAAGCATTAATTATCGACTCCTTGAATATCGCTTTAACTTTATCGCATCATTATTGGATGCAATTCAGAGGCACTGCTTCCTATTATCACTAATCACGCTAATATTTACTAATGACCGTAGATTCGCGACCGGTCGAGACGCGGATTCGAGCTCTGATGAAATTGAAGACCCGTTCTGTAGCAGGGCTGATCCACATTAAATCTCGTCAAAATCCCAAGCCCTCTCGTTAGCATGGTGTGGAAGTTTGGAGAGGGAAGTATGAACATGGTGGTCGTCCTTGTCAATTGACTGAGGTTCAAAATTAAAAATTTCCTTGCCAATAGCCCTCGTATTACCTCTCCTGCGACGTTAATCAACAATCTAAGTTTTCCGATCTCTCTATCTGATAATTTGCGTGTTATGTACCAATACATTACGGTTCTTTCACAAAGAGAGAGAGAGAAAGTAAAGTTTATTGACGCAAGAGCCAAATATGGCTATGCTGCGCCAAACAAGATTTAACTGTGGTCTAGACGAGAAGAAATTGAAGAAAAGGTACAAATTGGTTGACAAGAAGGAGGGTCGAAAATAGAGAATTATCGCTAGGGTATCCCGAGGTGCCTCACCCATGTTTACCAATGACGGTAAACCCCATGGGAAAGAAAAATATCACTAGGGTGTCTCGGGGTCATGATGCCCGTACTTACCTAAAGACGGCAAGTCCCTGAGGTCCTCGGTTCCTTCACAAGGCGAGGTTCTCAAATAAAATGTAATAAACTAGCCCGAAAGATGAACTAAAGAAAAATACGTGTGAGAATCCGTAACAATTGAATGTTTTCATTGAATACTTAAAATACTAAAATGAAATATCTATACAATTTTTTGAAATTTCCTGCTGAAATTCGAAATTGTCAAAGTGGATTATTTCACTGTGCTTGAATCATGAGTAGCAAATATGTTTCTTTATTCAATTATTTGTTGTTTGAGTTACAAATTTACTTCTATATTCAACTATACATATTTTTTGAATTACTTCTATGAAATGTTTCTTTATAAAATTGATTCTCGAGTTATAAATATATTTCTTAATTCGGTTACTTACGTCATTTGAGTTACGAAAATTCATCTTTATTAAATGTTATATGTTGTAGGAGTTACAAATAAAGATACTTCTTTATTAAATTGTTTATGTTGTCTAAGTTACGAATATACTTCTGCTTTAAATAATTTATATATTCTGAATTATATTGGCATATTTCACATATTGTAAGAGACAAATATACTCTTGAAAAGTTTGTAGCGGTGAATTTCTTTTTCATGACTTGATATTGATACAAATTAACTCTCAAATTTACCTTCATAATTAATGATTAAATCAAAGAAATTCAGCTTCATTATGAAATTTAGTAGAGGGACGAAAATTAATGAAGAGAATTATATTTATTCTAATCGATAGCGTTAGTACTCTCTTCGTATATATATTGCTTTGCATTATAATAACTGTTCTGAAACCAAACTCTGCTAATTACATAAATTTATTAGAGTAACTATCCTGTGAAAATAACAAATGTTATTTTAATTACTCGAATGAAGGAATGAATCAAGCTTGTGGAATTTTTATCGAATTTATGTGTACACAGAACCGTGGATATTATACAAACGCAATTAATTTATTGCGTTTATTAGCGAAACCTCTGGTAACGAGAAATACTGATAATCATGTTGTAGGGAGATCTCCAGTTATGTTTCGGATCAATACATGCTTTGTGAAATGACTTCAAGCGATGTATAACAACAATTATGATATCATAACACACATTAGGATAAAGTGCAATATCTGGCGTGATTGTGAGGCTTATCTTATGACTCAGATATGATTCCCTGTAATTTAAAATATTTTGTTTACAAAATACGCGTTTGGCACCACGAAAAATCGCCTCCAAAATTTAAATGTTTATCTCATAGTTACATGAAAACTCATTCTAAACGTTGAAAATTTCGAATCATTTATATTCGTTGGTACTCATAAAGTGCTCTTGTTAGAAATGGGAATTGGATAACACACTGTAGTATTGTCTGTTTATCGAGATGATACCGTATAGTTTTAATTATATTGCACTAAAAGATAACCTAGATAACTAGATTTAATTTATTTTGAATATTAATCTATCCTTATGCACATAACGATGTGTAAATTAAAGCTATTAATATTGATCATTTATTATCAGAATGAACTCACAGAATTGCTTAAAGTTTTAATTATTATTTTGAGTTATTGTAAAGGTTTAATTATACTAAAATAATCAAGACAGGAAATTAATTTTTATTTATTATTCTTAAGACTTCGCAATTCAGTCTCTATCCAGAGTTATACATTTCTCTCAGTGTTTCTCGACCATTCAATGGCCGTCTTTGTAGAACTCAGTGGTTTGAACTCTCCATACTGCCAGTTCCTTCAATCTGGGCTTCTTGCAAAATAAATAAACATGAATTGCTTTAGACTACAATATTATGTACATAAGAATCTTTAGTAAATGGAATATATTTTATATAGTTTATCGATTATTTAAAACTCTACGATACCGCCTCGCATTGATTTCCTTCGCTAACACTTTGGGCTTTTATATAAAGTTAACTGATATGAGAGCTTCTGATTGAAAATGAACCTTGATTTATGTAAATTCAAATAGGAATAATGAAGTGTAGAAAATAAAATTTATGTTATAGCATTTGTGTGTGTGAGATTGATGTGATAGCAGAAAGAGGAATAAGAAACTAACAACGAGATGCATTCAAGCTGATAATAGATACATAAGATTTGAACTTTGTGAGAAGTGGGGATCTGTATATGAACAGAGATTCAGATACTCTTACTATTTAATCTATTGATTAGGTCACGATTATTCAAAAACATGCAAGTGTCGTTTTTATAATAAATATTAGTCTTCAGATTAAGATGTGTGTAGAAATTAATCCACAGAAGTGTGATAATATTTATACTGTAATTTGATCATTCTAAAGAGCTAGTTTATAATAGTTTGATTACTGAAATGGCTCTAACTTGTGAGGAAATTGGACATTATTGACTTAGGATGGCACAATCAAAAGAAAAAAGGGCTTTTTCGAGCGGGAGACCTGGATCTTTTACGAAAAGGCTGTGAAAAGTTTGCCCTCCGCATTCTAAAACATTCATACGACCAGCTACGCAATAACTTTTTCAGCCGTCTTTACCTCCTATGGATATCACTTCATACGCGATAGATACAATAAAGTAAGCTCTTACCTCTATGATGTGCCAAATATATCTAGGTTGTATTGATTTGATAGTAGAGAATTGTTTTGCCAGAAACTATTTCAAATAAAAACATTAGCAAACTTTTTTGATTATATATATTTCAATTACTTTAAGTTACACTCTAACTTAATAATAGAATGATAGAGTTTCGTAGTGATATAATGCCACTTTCAAAGTTCAGCTGGTAAACTCCCGCTAACGTTACAAGTAAACAAAACAGTCATACGACCAGTTACTTTCATTTCGGGTTACAGTTTAAAAATTCTGTCCGAGTTCTCGACAACCACCTATTTGAGTCTCTGGGCATCTATACGATGAGGAAGTTTCATGGAGTCGTCCAAAATGCGATCGTCTTGGTTAGTTCTCAACTGGTACTTCTACAGCAAAGTAGTCTCTTGACACCATACGCTGTTGTCTTGGTTGATGCGAAATCCCTTTTTAAAAAGCACGAAATGAAAAGAGCACTTTCAGACATCTAGATAAGGGAGTTTTGTATTGGATGTAGATAAGATATAGACTTGGTCTTCATGTCTACTATACAAATTCTTCTGTCTTTATCTAGAATGGTCTCTACAACTTAGTCAAGTCCGATTAACTTCTTTTTACATATTATCACCAATTAGTTTAACAACTTCTGTAATCGATGATCTTTTGTGAACCTTTAAAAATCTTTTGACAAACACTAAATATTTGTTTTCCCAATGTGTATTTTAAATCTAGAAATAACTTTATTCTATAAAAAAAAAACATCTGTGCTCTAACTTCTAAGAATCAATTATCTAGCACCCAAACTTCTTTTATTATGGAAATGTTTGTCGTTGTTTGCTGCTTGATATCCGATTTGTAATGATGAATACAGGTTTCATGGATACGAAAGTAAGACAACTCGAAGAGGCTCCAATCAAATTTTGATTCGGCAAGAAAATTCTACTAAATCAACACTGGAGGAAGAATCTATATGAAATTTGTTATGGCTTAGTTTAATTTGGCACATAATGGGAACACCAAAGTATCTCAACAATACCACTTATCTTCCAAAACAGGTGCTTTTCTAACCACGCCCGTAGTTAAAATTTCAAAATACAGACGAGTCTCGTATAGTCTGCATTAAGAACTATATATTTTTCTGTGTATTCTTTAAAATATCTTAAGTATGTTTGTTTATAAAAATACCCTACTCCCCCATTTTAATTAGTTTAATTTTTATACTTTCTTAGATACTCAAGGTTATTTATTTGGTATTTATATAATGAAGTTATTATTATCAATACCAGATGTTTTTAAATGTGAAATATCGATATATTGATTATATAGTAGTTAAACCAGGAAGTAATAAAAGTTGCACATTTCTTTGAAGGAACTTGAAAATTTTGTCTATTTTTTCTAGATAGATTTGACATAGTTTATCAGCTCTTTATAATTATGATAAAATAGATTTTTAATTGATCAATAATAATTATGGATAAAGAAAATTATTATAACTTTATTAGTGAAAATTTGCTTATTTTGTCTAGTATTTTTTAATTCACGGGACAATTTTTTTTTTAATTTGAAGGACAAACTATTAACATTTTTGTTAAGTGTCATCTAAAATTCATTATTATGTGGTGTTGATTTAATTCACACTTTTTATTTTTATTCAGGATTTCAAATTATTAGAAAGTATGACATTACTTTTGTAATTATGGACAAATGCGAATGGTAGTTATGGATATATATTTTCATTTGCATAAGGTCTTACAAATACCTTTAGACAATTTGTTTTCTCTTTGTTCTCGTAAGTTTCAGTTTTATTTAGAATTCCTTTGGGAGGCATTATTAAAAATTCAAATACATAAAGCTTTTCTAAAAGTAAATTGGCCGATATTCCAAGGTAAAACCTCTTTAGGTATGCAAATTAATAATACAAGTTAGACTGAATTGCACTTTAAAAAGTTTCTACTTTATCTTGTCATTACTTATATACATTAAAATCTTTATTTTTTTTTTTCGAACGAAAGGAATTTAAAATTTCTTTAACGACGAAATATCTTTCAAACGAAGATGGTGGTTTTAAGAATCTCAAACGTTATGATTAGAAGCTTTAGTTTCGAAACTGACCCCCTTCCACTAATTATAGGTTTAAGATATTGTTCTACTTTTCTTTCAAGAGAGGAAAAAAAGAAATTGAAAACGAAGTTTATGTGAAAGGAAGGTTATGAAAAGTTTCGAAGATATTTTTTTTTTCTTCCAGAATTTCTTCTGAGCCTCCAGATCAATGGAAGCACTTCGATTAAGTTTTAATGAAAACTTCTCAACACACATCCCCGTCTTTCCTCATTTTCTTTTCCACAGTGGTTTATTGAATACATTTTCTTTTATAAGCTATCAAAATTGGTTTTTCGACAAACTTTAATGCTCGAAGGGGTGGGCGAAGTAGTCTTCTCTTTGCAATTTAAAAGTTTAATATTTTGCGGACAGATAATCAAATGAATTATTTTTGTGAGAGTATGGACCTATTCCGGGAGCAGTTGGTGCACTTATTCTTTGAAGGAAAAAAAAGCAATTAATCGAACCAAATTTCGTACTAAAGAAATCGATAAGATATCTTCTTTAAAAACATGTCGTCTTAAAATACCAACTGAATGCATCTCTTTTTATAGAGGGAATTAATTACTTTACATCATTTTGAATGAATGAAGGATAACCAGTACACGTGAAGATTTGTTTAGGCTTTTAAAAACACGCATCTTTCTCATTCTAATTTTATCGAACAAAAATAACTAGACATTTATGTAGGCTTTTTTTTTCTGCTTCACTTTTGATAATCTTTTAGGAAAAGGGTTTTATTTGTTTCCTTCATTTAGTTTATAAGAGTTAGGTAGAAAATAATATTGTCCATATTCAGAAATCAAATTTTTGATGTTTGTTTAGAAATTATTTTAAATTTAATTGATTATATTGAAATTTCCTTGTTCTTTTTATTGTTTTATATACAAAATACTAACCAAAAGTGAGAATATTTCTCTAACATATTAAGAAACTCTCTCCATAAAAATAATTGTTTTACAATTAAGGCAATATTTGCATCGTATTAAAAGCATTTTAATAATTTCTTATACTGGTTAGAAAAAGAGGCGAACAAATTTCAGTGTAGTCTTAGTGTAAAGTTCATTTATACTTTGAAGAGATTTCAATAAATTTGTTTACGTATTTGACCAAACGCTTTTCTGTTTAACGATTGCCATAAAGATCTTTTTAATCACTTTTCTCTCGCATTGAGTAACATTTCAATATTTTTTTTTTCTAAAAAATTAAACGTGTTTGATTATATAATTGTTTTAATATCGATTATATTTATTATTACATATTAACTTTTTTCGATCTTTTAAACGCTTAAAATTTTAGATATATTTTATTTCTGATCCCGAATTCTTTAACATTTGCATGAGCCCAAAAATTGTAATTTAAATCAATTTAACTTTATTTTGGAATTATAAGTATGCAGCATTTAATTCCTTCTGGAACATCGAAACTCATTTTAAAACACAGATATCACTAAGACAATCATCTTCATTACCAATCTCATTAATGCAAACTAAATAGAATAATCACAGACCCAAACAAGATTTACCATCTTTAAACAGCTTAGAAGGAAAATATGCAAATCTCAGCGTTGATTCCGAAAGCGTTCTTAATCTGTATCATACCTCTAAGCAACCCATTGGATTATAACCACACCGATAAATCATTTCCGATTTCATGGAAAGGGGAAGAAAAAAAGAAACCGAATTTTACTCACCAAATATTCGAGGGTTTTCCATAAATTATGAATCTCACTTAGGCTCATTAAAAAGCAAAATGTCTCCCATTGACAGTTGATGCTACTAAACAAAGCGCTTACATGCTTGCCAAACATTTTAACTCTTCACCCCCCCCCCTTCTTCAAGTGTTATTCTTCTCCAACTAAACCAAACGATACAACTGTCTGGACAACACTGGCATAAATTTCAATAATTAATGAGCGCCTGTTTCAGAAGACTTAAACTTAGGGGAACATGAAAACGTTACTTAATACTAATTACAGTCAGTGCCATATCCGGGGCAATAGGAAAAAAATGTACTCATTAAAATGCATGACATTGCTTCAGCGAGATATTATGCATAGCGGTGGGATCTCCTTATATTATAATTAAGCTTCTAGACTTGAGTCCCTTTGGAATATTACATCACTGAAAACGCTTGTATAACTTAATTATTCAAATCCGCTAAAACTATTTCAAACTTGGCGATGAATTTTCAACGTTGGCCAATCAAAACCACCTTGCTTTGGCGTAGAAGAATGATAATTATTTTAATTACCTTTCCTCCGTAAAATATCTCGCGCCAGGTCTATGCAGAAATATTTCGATGTTTACCAGAGACGTGGGGTTTCATCAACATATTTAGGAACATTAAGCGCTGAAAGTCTGTTTGCTAGCGCTATGAAATGTAGATGTTACTTACGTTTTTACGAAACCTCACTCAATTTGTCTTAAAGTAGTGGAGAGGTTTAAAGATTAACTACATTATTCAGTAGGCTTTTCATATTCTAGTTCCTAGCTTTAGGTAATTAAAATTCCCCTGTTGTACATAAAGTATTTGGTGATATTTTAAGACAGTGATTGAATAAAATATAAACTGATTCCGTATTGTGTTTTGTTATAGTTTTGTTGAAAGTATTGAAAGTTATTGCTCATACACGTAAAAAAAATTTAACTCTTAATTTGTTTCCCCAGTAAATTTCTAATTATTTGCAAAATGCCTAATGTAATGCACAGGGAAAGTTAGACAACTAAAATGATATTTAAGCTATAATCATTTTTTTAACTTGCCAGTAATGAAAAATAAATATATTCTGATAAATTCTCTGCTCTGAGACACCTTAAAAGAACTTTTTGAAATAAAATTTTAAAAAAAATCAATTATATTCATAATACCCGTCTCATATTATTTCACAAATACCTGGAAAATAAGAAGAAAATGGCTTTCAGCTGCTTTAGATTTTTATTTCTTAAATGAAATACTTTTAAAATTTAATTAAAAAAATACTGTATTCGGTTTTCGAGAAAGTTCATACCATTTTGAAGGAAAATTGGAATGCAGCATATTTTATTTCTGCATACATTTACTAAATTATATATGTCCAATCTGTCCCACAAAACTCTTCCATCAGAATGATACTTGAAATTTCCGTACTGTCAGGGCTTCTTAGAGTTTTCGTAAAACGTTTTTTTTTTCTTCGTGATGTTTTATCTCGACCAAAGAGGGGAAGTTATTTCCATCAAGGAAATTTTGAAATGATTGAAATAAGTTGAAATCTAAGTGTGAAAGGTATGGTGAATATGATGGAAAGGGTTTAACATCACAACCGAGTTCTAACAACTTTTGTCAAGTTGTCAAAATACACTTGAGGGGCCTGCATTGTACTGATGACACACGGTGCCCTTCCAAAATGCCCTTTCTGGAAGCGTTTCTGTTCTAATTGAGAGCAATTTTTTTTTTTTGAATTTTTCGTATCGTTGTCTGTAATAAAAACTCATAATGCACATTTCCTTTCTAACCTCACCTGGCACAGAGTATGACTTTCTTAGGATGAAGACCAGTTTATGGGTTGATAAGGGTAGATCCCGCTTTTCCCAAGACCTTTATCCATATTTCATTCCCCGTCACTACTTGCTTCAATAATGGTGTCTCCTCGTTGCGTTTACAGAGTGAGTCGCTAATAGAAATGCGATATATCAGATTTTTCGCTGAAATGCTCGTGGATGATGGTTGAATTGGATATTTTTAACATTTCCTCTAATTCACATGTCGTACAGCATGGGTTAATCTCGTTCGTGTAAGAATCTTATTTTCCTCTGTATTGGATGGCCTGCCAAGGCGTTCCTCAGCTTCAAGGTTAAGATCACCAGATATAGTCCTAGCAAATTTGTTTCCACACAATTATTTCAGCTTCTGCACCTTTGCTGCAAACAGTGTGGTGGCTGTAGCTTATTGGTTATGGTTGTGAACTCGCGACCCGCAGTGGACGTTAAAACTGTCGAGGTCCCTTGTTTTCTCTTTGGCGTGGTGTATAAGATTCGAGAGGGAGGTGACAGTTCAAGTGTCATCCGCGTCACTTGGCCGTGGTTCAAAATTACGAGGTCCGTCACCAATAGCCCTCGAATCACTACTTTGTGTGGAGTTAATAAGCAATCAAATATATATATCACAAACTCGGCATAACAGTGCATGTCTTTGTTCCCTCTTGTGTGGCATTTCAGCCTTTCCAGTAAAAGAAAGGTATTAAATGATAATGTACTTTGCTTCCTTTCCTATTCAATGCACGTAAAATTGATAATAATTAATGTGTAGTAACCTAACTTTCTAAATATGTCTGGATATCGTCTTTTAAAATATATACCTATGTCCTTTTTTTAATCACACTGATACATTCAAACTTGCTCTTACAGAACCTACCAAAAATCAGCACGTACTCTCAGGACGATTTAATATTTTGCATTGGAAAGTTGAAAGAAAAAACAATTATAATTCAATTATTGTTTTTACTTGCATCATAACTTTATTACTTAAAATACTTGGCATTAAAATTAAAGTAAAGAATTAAGTGAGTTTTATTCATTACGACTCATCTCATTCATTAATGAATTAAACTTGAAATCATTTTTATTTATGCATCTTTTAATAAGTCTTGCCGTAGAAAAATCTTCCAAAACTTCTTCAACATATTCTTTTTCCTCGTTTGTTATCATACTACTAAAGAGGATCCCTTATCTAAATCAATCATGCTCTATTGATAGAAATATTATTAGTATTTATTATTCTAATATTTACAACGATTAATGAAAAATTTATGTGCAGAATGTAGTGGTTATGAATTTGTTTTAAAGGAAATTTAATTCTATTTTTTCTACTTAAGAACTTGATTTCCTGATGAAGAAATTAGTTCATGACTTCGTTCATAATAATTGTTTTTGTAATTATTTGTAATAATAATAAATGAACTGATTTATCATTTTTCATTAGTTAATTATATGTATGTGTCATTTTATCTTATTCTTGGTTCAAACAATATTCATTCAATAGCCATTACATTTTAAATTCGTTACATATTAGTTAAAATTAATAGAGAGCTACTTAAGAAGATTTATACATAAAACTTCCACAAACATTAAATTTAAATTAATATTTGTTTATAATTCAAATTTAAAATAATCAATTATATATTTAATTATGTAGTATTTAATTTATTTCAATAAACTATATATATATATATATATTGGAAGTTATAATACTAAAAAAAAAAAACAATTCAATAAGTCAAATTACTGAAAATATTATAAGTTTGTTTCTCTTTCTCTCTCCCTCTATTCATTCAAAAATTTAGCTATCTGAAATATTATATCATAAAATGGGAAAAACCTTCATAAAATTTTCAAAATGAAGTAAAAATAATACATATGTATTAGCTATGAAACAAATTGTCAGACTCAGCACAGTATCCAAAGAGGCCAATATCCTGATGAATATGTTGTAAATGACATTGTTTTCTTTAATATTGATAGCACGTGTATTTTTGATTTAATTTTCAAAACATTTCGGTGATTTTAGCTTTATCTTTGATTATAAAATTAACATATTCCAATTTAAGGTTTCTTCGAATTCATGTTACAAATTTTTTAAAAACTTTTTCTTTCTGTTTCAGGAGCAGTAGTCATTGTGGCGGGTGAGTACTTAGATATTATATTATTTACATTTATAAAAAATAAATTTCGGCTTTCTTAAATTGCTTATTGAAATTGCCACCAAATCTCAAATATTTGAATTTAAATGACTTTGGATTACTATCCAAAAGAATATGAGCATCTTACTTTAATATATTTTGGCACAAATTACTTTTGTGAATCTTTATCTGAATTCCTCCCCTACATTAATAATATTTTAAGATAAATTCTCAATTTTAGTATTCTCATTTTCTTTTTTTTTCAAGCTTTATTCAGATTTATTATAAATATATTGTCGAAATTTTGTCATTTTTATCTCATTTATCAAGATTTTCATGTATTATAAAGATAAGTTATGGTAATTTTCCGTATGTCTTATGGTAATTTGTGTCTCTTTTATCACGCATTCAAATTTTGTGATGAATTATCGCAAATATAATTTCGTCATGTATTCAATTTATAATGCCTCAACTTTCAATATTTCAATTTTTTTAATCTCGTTCACTGCAGCTTTCAATTTTATGGAAATACTTTTGTTGATATGCATAATAAATGTGATATATGACAAGTTTTTACGTATATTAAATATTTGTATTTTTGTTCTTTGCTGGTGATATTTAAGTTTAATACTATATTTATATAACCATAATGATCTATTTTTCTTATGTGTAAAACATTCATTGCGTCTTTGTGCAGTAAAGTCTATCAAACATTTCAATACATGGATTTTAAAATTATTATAAAGTACTTTTTAAATTCTACTAAAATTATACTCTTATTTGAAATACATAGCTATATGCGCGAAGGGAGCACTTCATTTACTCCATGTTTCCAAATTTAAACAAAAATTAAATAGTTCTTAATAAATACAGTCGTACAAATCATGAACACAAATTCTGTTTTTCCTAATCTTACGAGAGTGGTTCAAAATATACTTGTATTGGATTGCAGATGGCATGAATATTGTTGATTGCTGTTACTTTGGGTGCTGCCATCTATTAAATGGGATCGAAATAAATATGACATTGATTCATAAGTTAGCTTTGATTTCTTAGTCATTTACAGCCAAATTAAAATGTGAGAGTGCCGCTTCCATTTTAGTCAAGTTGTCACCGTCGGACATAATGCACCGGAAATCAAGCAACAGTCAAAATGTTGGATTGCTGCCAGTGAATCTGCCCCCAAAAAGACGAGGATAGTATAATCGGCTGGAAAAGTTATCACGAAGAGTTTTTCAGGAGCGAAAAGGCGTCATGATCGCGAATAACTGAAATGTAGACAACCGTTTAGTGAATAATTATGCGTACTAAAAACGAAGCATTTCAATCCAATGAACACTATCTCTCTGAATTTCTAAGGACTTATTGAACGATCCTCGTAGAGCAATCACCACACAATATGCTAATTATCACATCTTTGGATTATTTTCTTACGCATGTCGAAATATGAAGGCTAATATAGCAAAAAGAGATACTTAATTGTTACTGGCCAATCGGGTTCGAGTCAGTTAAGAAACTAGTAAGTTAGCCTAACTCACTGCCTATGTACAGATCCTCACTTATCACTAACTTTGAATCTCATATATCTTTTCTCTGATCAACTGTTGAATCTGTCTATGTCTCTAATCCTCCCGTTGGTGCGGAAGTTTGGAAAGGAAAGTTACACTTCGGGTGTCGTCCTCGTCAATTGACCAAGGTTCAAAATTACGAAGTCTATGGCCAACAGCCCTTGTGTTGCCAGTGACGATTAAACAATCATAAGTCACATTTATTCCCATCAGCATAGACACAAATTTATCTTTTTCGCTGTAAACTCCCTTTCACTCTCCTTACCCTTATTAAATTGATTTCCGTTTATAAATACATATCCATCATTCCTATTCTCAACTACCAATACTTTTATTTAATTAGCATAAGTCACTGTTCATTTTACAACAGAAGTTTTCAATGCAATTAATGTCATATAAAAGTCCCCATTGGTCAGTTAAAGGGAATTAAACGAGGTAACCCGTCAGCAATTAAACACGTATGTAGTTTAATAAGGCTCTATTGACATGTATAGTTTTATTCTACGGTTTTTGGAAAATTTCAAATATTCTCTGTAAGACAAAATAGTAAGATACACTAAAAAAAAGAATAAAAAAAAATTTGTATTTATAACAAGTATATGGTTTTAAAGAGGATTACTCTCTTTGAATGAGTATGTGATTAATGAGACTTAGTCTTTTCATCAACTGAGTTCATTGTCTGATAAATTCAGATAACACATCTTCGAGATAGCCAAGCCATTTTCCTCTATTAGCCCCCTTAGATCTTTCCATCATCCATAGGTAAAACGTAAAAAAATGTCAGTGGGAGTTTACTGTCAAAAACTAATTTGGAGAGCCTTATATCAAGCAAAGCCTTTCTTTTTTATACTATTGACTGATAAGAACGGACTGAAGCATTTTACTCCTACAAAAAGTGCTTCAAATGCATGTTTCAACAAATAGTACAAAACGTATTTTAAGCAAGATCAGTCCATATTAAAAGTAGATAATGGCACATTATAGCTTTATTTCCGGTACCTTTCTGACTTAGTATTTGAACGAATCCTACTATGCGTAGTGCACCACACGGAGCACCACATTGAGCATGCTTTTCCCTCACTCCAGCTCAAGCATATGTTTACAAGTTGGCAAGTTTCGACAAGATTAAATCTTCACCGACACGACAACTTTAATTTCCTACCGTTATGTTAATCTATACAGTTTCCTACTTTTCTATATTTGTTGAGCCCTTAGGGACTTACCTTATTCAGGTAGATGCGGGAATCGTGACCTAGGTATCCTAGTGATATTTTCCTTTCCCATGACGCTTATTGTCTTTTCTAAATATGGTGACGTCCCCTGTAATACCCTCGTGATCTCTCTGTATTTCAAACCTTCTTTCATATGAACCAGTTTTTATCTTTTTTTCCCCTAAGCATCTAGATTACTGTTACACCTTGTTTGGCACAGTAAAGCTATCTCTGATTTCGTGCCATTAACATTCACCATTAAGCTATATTTTTCTAAGAAACCGATACCGTTGTCTGGTTGTCGTAATACAATTCAAGACATCACCGAAACATTGCCTATGTAAACAAAAAAAAAAAACATTTTCTCTCATTGAACGCTCTTCAGGAACGCATGCAATCTGGTACACACAGAAAACGTTTTAGTCACATCATTCACCGCAATATTGCAGCCGCCAAATAATAGCTCCGCTTTCCTAAGAAATTGTAGTTTTACTTGCTCGTTCTATACTTGTAATTCAAGACTTAACGAAAGCGTCAATATGTTAATATAATTTATTAAAGTAATTTTAAAATATATATAATCTTTTTTTCACAGTATATGGCATGTCACTGAATCCAAAATTTTGAAAAAATAGAGTTACATTATTGATTCCAACGAAATATCTATTTCTTCTCTGAAAAGTTGGCTGGAGTAACTTTTTTTCCAGAAGTGGCGGTAGGCAACAATTGGTTAGCGTACTTGATGTCTATGGTTTCCCTTTGAGAAAAAAGTAACATTTTCTTTACATTCCCTTTTGATATTAAACAATAAAAATCACTTTATTATATTACTATAAAATGGATTTTCATAAAACAAAAAAAACTATTTCCTTATATTAAAAATAATATCAAATTTTAATGTTTAGTTATGATTTACTTCTATGAAGGACACTGCAAAAATGTTGTACTTGAATCAGTAATGCAGCAATAATAGTCGCAATGGTAACTATTTAGAAAACAGCAACTTACCCACTTAACATATATGAATGCACTTAATTGACTTTTATTAAATCTCAACATTCCCCCACGCGACTAGAGAATACAACGTTGAAAGATTGATAAGCTAATTAACAAGTACATTAGCATGCCCCGAATATCCATCTCAGAGCATTCGGTTGTTTTTATTTCTCTAACTATTCTTCGAAGTAAAAAAAAAACACGATGAAACTGAAAAAAAAGAGCTTCTTAAATCGGGAAAAAAGAGAGGTATTTTCCGGAAACCTCGTTAACGGTCTTAAAGTAACGGGCTAAGAAGCATAAACTTAGTAAAAAGTGTCCGAACGTAATTGGTAGGCTTAGTTAAATTTCTGGGGATTGTCATACGATTGAATTAATTGCGCAAAATGCTATTTTGTGCTTGAGACTTGGGTTTTTTTCTTCGTTAAAGAAGCTATTTGAGTCTCTTAATGAAAGAGGTAAAAAAGAAGAGCCTTTGGCAAGGCATTTATAGCTTAAGGTCGAAATTTTTAAACTCAAAAGATTAAGGTAATAGTATTGAAAAATGATAATTAAATTTATTCACTTGGTACAGTTGCATTATATTTTGAAGCTTTTCATGAAAATGTATCTTTGGGGTGCCTAAATTATTATTATTTATTTATTTATTTATTTTGCTTAAATTTTTCGAATTTAGTTTGTGACGAAATTCTGTTATCCATCTAGTCTGTCATCTTAAATGCTACTTACCTAATTCTAAATTTTAAACAAGTCAAGTTTCAATCAAGTTCACCTAAACCTAAATTTCAATTTAAGTTAAAGCACGGTAAAGTTATTAAAATAGTCAATTATATATCAAGAGTTTATTAGTTCTCTAACAATGGGAAGGCTCTCAACCAGTTTCAAGTCCTTTGCTGCAAGTACTAATAACTTCTATAATATAGCAAATAATACGCTTACTGGAATACGATGCGAATAAATCTTCCATATATTCAGTCAACTAGACAACTTCAGGTACTAATCTCAACAATTCACGTAGACATGCAAGAAAACTCCCGCTCACTTCACACTAGCGCTCTACTTATTGCCGTACAATCCTCTCTTTTCATTCCCCTGTCTCTGTTATATGATAAGATTATATCTATTCACTCCACTTTTAAAGTTTGCTGAATTTGCATAACCACGTTTCCTTAAATTGGAAAGAAGTTCGAAACTTAAATATAAAGTCAGAAAGAAACCCCAAATGTTAGTAAGGACATAGTTTACGAATAGCTCATGATATAAGCTAACTATTCTCTTAAATGCTTGTGAAATAATCCCGAAATTAAATAATATATATTAAATATTAAATTTTGAGCAATTTAATTTTCGATAAAGTTTATATTCATTCCTTAGTATTAAATATAATTTATCAATTATACATAATAAAAACAATCGTTTTCCCTCCGTAACGAAATTATTGTTTTATATAAAAACAATGTTTTTTCCTGCTTTGTCACTTATTTCAAGGCATAAATATAATTTAAGTACGATTCCCGTATAAGAGTATAAAAAATCTTCTTTTAACTTTTATTTTAAATTCATTAACAAATGTTTTTTAATTTTTAAAATTCCTTATTGATTTAAGACCCGCATTAATGTAAATGTATTCCCTGGTACAAGTAATGAAGTGTGTTTTGAGATCAAAACATCGCATTTTTATGTGTGTGACGCCTTATAATTATTTATCCCCGCAAACGTACACAATGCATAATATGACCTGTACCCAAGTCAAAAAATATCCATTAATGTTCCAATAATTTAATGAAGTATAAATAGCTTGAATAAGTTGGTCTATGTTTAAACACAATTTAATATTATAGCTGGTCTGGCATGAAAATTCCTAAATCTAAGATGTTAAAGTAAAGTTTTCAAAGGTTCTCAATAGCGTCTGTAGAATTGCATATCTCCTTTCTGATTTTAAATTGCGTTTCTTTCCCATGGCTCTATAAAAATGAATGAAAATAAATCGACATATATTATAGTTACAAAATTTGCATCCGGAGGACTTACAATGACATAAATCCAACTCGAAGGATAATAGTAAACGGCACTTTCCTCACAAATATTCAGGATAACAAGTAGTAACACATTAAGAGCACAATGAGGAAACACAGCACTAATACAGATTAGAGTCACAGGAAGAACAAAAACATCTCTTTTTATGACAGTCTCAGCATTTTAAATAACGTTCCGCTTACTAGCTTGCACTTCGGTCAAATTTCTAAAGTAATACGAACCTTCAAGAACTCCGATAGCTTCCAGCAGAAGCAGATCGTTTCCTGGTAGATACAGGTTTCTTTTCAACAGATTAGTTCGGCTAATTCCGAGAGCTTCACTCGGCCAATAGTCAACCGATTCGCTGAAGTTTCACACCTCAACGTATTTATAACGGTTCTGCTCAAGGGTGATTCAGAAACAGGGAAAATTCACAGGGAAAACTCAGAAAAGCCCATAATTTCCCCCTTATCGAGATTTCGACAAGACTTCAGCAGTTTCGAGAAATATAATTTGCCTCCCAGTTTCCCGCTAAGTCTCCAAATTGGTCGCCAAATTCATTGCGAAAGTTGAAGGGCCATTGCTTAAGTTTCCCTTGGTGATCGACGAAATCTCTGTAAATGTCTCTCATCATCGCAAGTTCGTAACAGTTTTAAAATATATTTTAAAGAGTTGTAGGTAACATATTCAAAACCACTCCCCCCCCCTTCTGTCTCCTTATTCTGATACTCTTATAAGTTGGGAGATCATTTTAATACGGTGGAAGTTAATATTAATCCATTATTATTTTTAGTTAAATAGTCAACGTTATTAGTATTTGAACTACTTGAAAACATGAATTGTTCCTAACTTATTCAGATAATTTTATTGAATTTTGGGTTGTCAATTTAACATTATTTATCTATCAACTGTTTTGACTGAAATTTTTGGTTGGTTTTAAAAAGATACAATGTACAAATATGTACACAATATAATGCATGCTTTCAAAAGAAATGAAATCATTTTGTCCTTCTGAATAATGATGAAATATTAATCATGATTAATCTTTTACAACATTACATAGAAATACGTAACGAATTTCTTACTACATGCAAGATAGTAGTCGCTTACTGATTTACTATAAATCATTACGGTCTCTGTGGTCTGAAATTTCTGAAAAGTCTTAAAGTAATAATCTTTTTTTGCCATAATTTCATAGCAATCAGATTAACTCGAAATTCGTAAGGAAGTAAAAGTGTTTGATTTGAGACTAATATTTTTGAAAACTCAATTAACTAATGCTTGTTATGAAAAATGATACTAAATTAAATAATAATTTTCAATTATTTAATGAAAAATATAAATATTTTTTAATGTTTTGACATTAATAGTTATTTTCCGAAACTATATTTCCATTAAAGGCCAGTTAACACCACAAAATTTATAAGGTTGAAATTAACACAATACTTGTGATTTAAATTGTGATGCGTTAAAATATATTCTTTAATAGAACTAATTCCAACTAGCTCTCGGAAAATATATATCAATATGTTTTAAGTGTTGTTTAACTAACTGAAAAAAGCTATAATTGAAATAGACAACATTCTTAAAAAGGTACCATGTTCATGTAGGTAAATCTAAGTAATTCCATTTTCGGAAATACTTAAAAAAGATCCATGAAAGTATTCTGAGCCTGCTTCAAGGACTTTAATTTAATAATACATTGGATAAATCTAAATCACACGTAGCAAGAATTCAAAATGTGGGAAAGAATTCTGTATAATAATTTGTTTCGATACTCCAGTCAATATCGATATTCGAAACCTATAAAAATGTTACGTGTTCTGCACATAAAATTTCACCTTTAATCGGGCTGCATTTATGAACAGAATTTTGAATTTGAAACTCATAACATTACGTAAAAAGAAAACTTTTAAAGTTAATGTAAAACTGTAGCACCAATAAATGGGGGACAAATTTCGGATAGAAAACTACTGGAGAAATAATATCATATTTACACTATCTTACAACATAGGAAAAAACATATTTTATCATAAGAAATATTTATTTTCAATTAATTTCAGGTCTTCTGAATATGATGGATATTATAGTTTTTCTCGTATACCGTAATACCAAAAAAATATTTTTTTATACAAATAAAAGTGAAACAGTGTTATTTATTGAATATTTTTATAATCTGAGGCAGCAGTATGGTTTATAAGATATGACTCGAAATTATATGAGAATATATTAATACTAGGATTCCTTTCAACTAAGCTTTAGGATTTTACATTCGTTATTTGAAGTGAGAACCTCTTCCTACGAATGAACCGTGTATTATTCATAGTAGTTGGAAGTGTTTTTAAGCAGCAAGGGATTCGAAGCTTAGGGGAAGAGCAATTAGTGCATACAACGCTTAGTTACAGGAGAATAATCAACAGTCAAATTGCTGAGATTGAATTGGATTCGTTCCTGATTCGCAACCACTTTTGTGATCATTTAGATCATAAAATTTTCTGAAACTCTTCAGTAGAGGAAGCGTGAAGATTTCTGCTCCATGTTCTTGATACTAATATTGATTTTTATTACTATTAAATAAGAATAAATATAGTTTAAATAATTGATCATATGATTCTTTACATGAAAGATTACCGATAGCAATTCTAGAAGCAAATCATGAGTAATAAAGCTAGGGCGTTCCGTTTAACTCCATATTTAAAATTTTAACCCTATAGTTTTGCATTCTTTTTTCGTCAACTATTGCATTTATCTTAATGTAGTTTAAACAGAAAAAATAAACTTGAACTATTTTTAACAAATGTTTGACGTAAGTTAGCCAGACTTCGTTCTAAGGCCATCAAACCTTAATACCACTCACTCTCTCTTGTTTTGAATCATACTCTTCAAAATCGCGGTAATACAATATCAAACGTGAAGGTGCTTTATTAGCTTTCCAAGTGGCTATTACTTTAGTCAACTACTAAATGGTCACCTGAGTATTTTTCAAAATGTTGTCGTAAAAGCTTTCGCGCATATTTTGGTATTTGCTTTCACCAGTAATGAATTTAATTTTTAAAAATGTGTCCACAAATTTCTCTTATTTTTTTTATTTGATTATTATAAAAAGTATATAGAAATATTAATATTTTTTTATTTTCATTTTACGGCATCATTAATTGTATTTAGCTTTTAAAAGATATTCATTTTAATATCGTATCGTTTGCCTTAATTTTAATATCTGACATTATATTATTGTCCGTATCAGTGTTTTATTTGCTTTCTTTCTATTTTTAAGGTGAATATTTTGGTTTTCTTAGTATAATAATTTGTTTTATTCCATTTATCATCAAATGTTGGCATTTTTATTTGGTAGAAGTTTATGTCTGAAATATAACGAGAAAATAGCTTTGGAATAAAGAATGCAGTAATATATGTGGAAATAGTCATTTAATTTTAGAAATATTAGATAATAAATTAAGGGAAAGTTATTTTACTAAAAAAGGTTGACTATGAAGGTTACTTATGCTCTTATGCGAAGAAAATTATGCAAGCAAAGAGATGTTTGGAAATGAGTTCTGGAACCAAGATTATTGCTTGATAATTCTTTTGTTGCTTCGGTAGACATTAAACAGGTCGATAAAAATATGTGTGGCTCAGTTTAGTTCCGTTTAAAGGTGTCTTTCGACATATACCTGTTGGTGTGGTAAGGAAGTCCGGAGAGAAGGCTCCAGTTATTGTGTTGTAAAGTTACATCACCAATAACCCTCCTGTTGTTTTCAAATGCAACAAGAGCAAGAATAAAAAATTCGTTGAAACATTAAGTTACATTTATCTATGCAATTGTTAATAAACAGAAACCCTTAAGAAATTTTCCTAACTTTGAAAATACAATAAACATGGTTATATTTAGAGGAAATGTGTTAATATTTATAAAACCATTATGTAGACGAATAACTGATATAAATAAAGTAATAAATATGAAAAGCTAAAAAAAACTTTCTCGATATCTTATTAATTGCTTAGTACAGAAAATAGTAGCTTAAAACTGAACGAGAACTCAAGAGTGTCACGTGACATAATGAGGAAAATAAGATTGTGATGCGTCAATTTGAATATCGACATTTCGTCTTGGTTCAAAATTAACAAGTCTATCGCAGACAATTCGAGAACAATCATGAAGAGCTGTTAAAGAATAAAACTTAGAAACCTGTCACTTCAATAAAGCTTTAAATTAATCTTAAGAAATCATGCTAAGACACTGAAATTCTTCACAATTTGCTCCTTTAATTTTGTCGATAAAAAATAGAAGGTTCTGAAGTTAATTCGTGTACAAATCATTTATCAATGTACGTCAAGTAGAAAGTTCGAAAAGTGAAATTTAAATTTGTAAGCACATAAGCATAAACATGAATTGTAAATATTGTGTTTTTATTAAAATGGGAATGGCTTAGGATTCTAGTACAATCTCTTCAAAATTTAATTTGTCCAAAATACTGCTATTTCCTATATTATAAATCAAACACATTGACTTTAATTTTTTTCTAATAAGCACTCTCAAATTTTTGATATTGAAAGGAAACTTTAGTTATTATTTTTTAAAAAAATGTCGTAAAATTTAAATTCAATTCTTGAAATTATAATTATGTTTACTCATTAAAAACTATATTTATAATACTGGGCAACTTTTTAAAAGTATAATATAATACAGAGAGATTTACATGAGAAGTACTTAAAGGTAAGTAAATGACTTTCAAATATAAATACAGCAAATGGTTGATATATTAATTTTAAAGTATGATTTCCATTACTTTTAATTTTAAAAAAGGAGTGAGAATAATTAAAATTTTGTATCAATTAGGCTTATTTTTCCTTACCAAACACGTCTCAGTTTCCTATAATTAATGAGAAACTCATCACATGTTGTATTGCATTTTCTTTAACAACACACTTGATTTAAACTAAAAACATTTTAGAACGAATGAAACATTTTTTCCGAAGAAATGTTTCATTAAAAATAAAAACCTTCATCGCTCTTTATTTTAAAAATACACGTGATTTAATCTCAAATTCTCGAACTATGCAGACACAATATTTTTATTATTATTATCAGCACACATATTTCATCGTTCAAGGCTATAAAAGAATAACGACAGAGTAACTGGAAACAAATTTCGTAATCGAATACTTCAAAAACATATCCAGTCATAATAAAGAAAGAGATGTGAGAAGAAAACTAAAACCCATTTCTGTAACGCGTTTATTTAGTATTTAACGAAACTTCTGTACCACAAGGCTCAAAAGAAAGCAAATCCCTCGCTAAAGACTTAGACTTTCATTTTGGAAGTGTGCCAAGGATTGCATTTTGGAATCCGTGGCCAAAACCATTCTTTTTGTTCGTACTTAAGCATTCTGGATGTTAATGGTCTAACAAGTAAAAAGCATTGGACCTCCACAGAATAAAGAATACTTTTACCCACTTAGTTTAAGTGGGTCGATTCTGAGTTTTCATAGTGGGAACTTGTCGCAGCGCCAACCAGGGTGGGAAAAAAAAGAGTAATAATAAAAGAATTGAAACTATGTTAACGCGTAACTTCGATTCGTTTTAATTTGAGTCCATAGAACTAAGTTAGCATCCTCTTTTTTCCTACTTGAATTTTTTTTCCTTGTCCTCCGCATTCCACTTAGTTGTAAAGATGTGTTTTACGGGGAAGAACTTGCTAATTATTATTGTTTTGGACTCGGTGCATTTAAGTATTTGAGAGGGTGGTTTTTCTTTTCTTGTTTAAAAGATTACAGAAGCATTTACTGAATTAGCCGGCATGGGGTAAATTGAAAAAAATAATAACAACACAAGGCGTGGAAAATAAATGAAAGAGTTAAAGTGTCATTTGAGACTCTTTGTTAATTTATCTCAGTTTTAAGAAAGGCGCGCTGTTTCTTTCTTTCTTTCTTTTTTTCCAAGAATTGCTTTTGTATTCTTTTCACACAGTTCACATAACTATAAATGATACTATTTGTTCTCCAGTGTTGCTAAATATCTTTTAAAAACTATGCTTTTTGGATTTATTTTTAGGAATAATATTTTAATTTTATAGTATATTATTTTATTTTTGCTTTGATTATTTCTTGTTTAAAAGAGAATCGATGTGAGGCAGTTGTTACAGTAAAATGCTCCACCATTTGAATCGAAAAATAGTTCGGAATCCGAGTTCCTTCCAAAACCGTATCTTCATAGTGTAGGTTACCAATCTTTAGGTTTAATCACCCCCTTCTTGTAAAAAAAATTACTTACCTCCTACTTTTCAGGATGAAAAAACCGCTGACTCCTTTTCTTGATATAAATTATATATGTCGTGAGTTTTTAAATCTTTAATGAATATTTAAATGTACTTCCAAAAGATACAAACGAAATAATCACGCATTAATGTTCGTTTCTTTCGTTCGACTGCATTTTATTCCATGTATTTTAAAGTAACAATCTAATTTTGAAAAGAAAAGTAGGAAACTCCATAGGATTAACATTGCGCTTTAGAATTCATGTTGGCGGGGACTTAATGCTGTGACCATCCCGAACTCGAGCCCGAATATATGAACACACTGTGACGCTCTGCACAAGCTACGACTCGTTCTTGTATTAGTCACAAAAATATTGGAAACAAAACTATAACATGTTTGCCAATTTTTAAGGTGGACCAATCGTGCTTAAAAGACATTTTAGATCCATTTTATAAAGCATACGTTCTATTGTTTTTAATATTGAACAAATTCTTCAGAGTGTTCTTACTTGTATTTCTTAAAGAGATGACAGTTATTCCTTAATACCCTGGTAAATATCCTAAACGCCTACTGGTGGATGGTACCGACCTCGCAGAGAGCCATTGTCTTAAAGTAATGAGATTTACTTACATATTACGTGGTCTAAGGACCTTTAAACCGAAAACTTTTCGATTTCTTAAAATCACAGTATGCTTATCCCCATTTTTCCTAACATGTTGGTGCCAAAACTGTAACGATATGACCAAAACTTTCACAGATAGTGAGAATAAATTTTAACTTTAATCAAGCTTAACTCGCTTTATTGTTATTTTTCAAATTTAACTTCATTTTTCTCAAAACGGAAAAGTAGTATTTCTCAAACTCTTTATCGTGTTAATTGTAAATCACTTACATATGTACAAAATAAATTTCTTTGTGATTTTTTCGAGTCCATACATTTTTAGACATTTTGTTAAGAAAAAAATTTTACTTCAGTTTTTCATAAATTTCATCATTTTCATAATAAATTTATTTTCCCCCTAGATTTTTTTTAAAAAGTATGTTTATCTTCAAAATTGAACGTTTTCCCACTAGATAACGTTACTTTTGTAAATTTGTATCAAGGTTGTATGATTTCATTCCTAATCGTAGTAAAATATGGATTTTGAATCCAATTTCGCTCAGTACCCAATTTATATTTCTTTATAACTTTTTAAAGACTTTTAAAGTTATATAAATATACGAGAAGTAATTTGTATTTATAAGAATGATATATATTAAAAGTTTTAAATTTCTGCTTCGTTTCATTGGTACGTTAAGTTTGTCTAAAAAAAAATTTTTTTTTCGCATACACAAATAAATATTAAGAATCTTGGCTAAAAAGTTCGCACTTGGAGCACTGTAGAAATTATGTAACTAGCTTAAATATCGTCGTTACCTTCCGATAATAGTTCGATATTATCTTTTAAATAAGTACCTAATTAACATATAGTTTGCATACAGTTCTAATTTAATCCCTTGAAGGGGACGTGTTATTATTATATATTTTTAAAAATATGTGCAGGAAAGGGAGGTGCATTGATCATACAGAAAAAAAATAAAATTGAAAAAAATTAGCTGTTCCTGGTTCAGAGTTGGGATGCTTGCACAATTTAAACATGAACAGGCACAGTTTGCATCTTGCAAACGAGGGAAAATGCGTTTGCACTGTACAATCGGTGCCCTTGAAAGGCTTAAACGAATGTTGTGACATGTCGGTAAACAGGAATTACCGTACCTATTAAGTCAGGCATTCGTCTCAATTCTACCCAAGTTACTTTAGAAGTCAAACGGTTCGATCACACATTGCATTTACTAAGACATCAATAGCTTCCTATGGAACGGTGTGGAATTGGGAACTAAAATATTATCATCATCACTGGGAAATTGTCATAGAAAAAGCATTTTGTAAAACAGTTGGCTCTCCTAATTTGACCGCGATACAAAATTGCGTTGTTATTCATGTATCTGTGGATAAGATGGTTCATAACACTTTTACATTCAATAGGCATAAGATGACCAAGAGTTAGTCAATTCACTTTTCTTGGAACGTGTTATTATCGATTTAGTTGTTTGAGTGAGTATATTGTTACAACAACTGTATTATCATAAAAAACAATACATTTTTTCTTATTTGTAGGAATATCCCAGGGTTATAGAATTCTTTTCTAAATATTATACAATTAAAAGCGCATTACTTAAGAGAAATTGCTAATAATTCTACAGCAACAAACTACAAATTAACAGTAGAATAAATACGACTCCTAAGTTTCGGTCAAGTGATTGTAGATTATTATACATGTTAATTATTTTGTTAAATTTGTGTTCAAGCTATAAATGCTTTATTTGATTCAACCAATTGTTAACATCGCTCTCAGAAGTAAAATGAAGATTACAAGAGACAGACCTCATAGTTTTCCACGTTGGTTGAATGATGAGAACAACAACTGAGTTGGAGCCTCTCTCTCCAAATTTCAACATCATATCAATAGAATGACTTGGAGCCTTTTTTTGACAGATTTAGTTATTTAATTCAAAGTAAACTTCTTTAAATGTATATTAATAATTATTCACAGCCAATGTATAAATATTTATTCTAACATATATTCAACCAGTGAATTCTTATTATCATTTATTTATTTGAAAAATGTGTATTCTACATTTATTTCCATTTGGAAATACAGTAGAAAAAATAGGTTACAAATATTTGGATAACATTTTGTTTTTAATTTTTTCAATGTAAAATATCATCTATTAAACTGAATTTCAAGAAAAATATAACTTTGAAAAACTGATTTGAAGCGAAACATGTTACTTTTAAGTTTTCTATATTAATAGAAAAAATTAAATTTAAAATTATTTTTATACTAGCGAAAAAATTTTACCTTTTTATTCACTACATGCGCATTTTTATATCTTCATAAGAAATTACCATTATTTTAAGTTAAAGTTAAAAAAACATAAAGCTTTAATTAAACTAGATTTGTTAAATTAGAAAATATTATTATTATTTTTCTGTAGCTGACTTTTTTAGTTACTTTGATAAAATGATAAAGTAAATTTTCGTAACACAAAAAAACTTATATTGATATTATGGACGTAAAAATTAAGTAATAGCTGCAGTTAAAAAAATCGACAACTTTTAACTAACTCTTTGAAAAGGAATTTTTTAAGCAACTGATTTAATATGATAAAAAAGTTAGCATCCATTAAATAAACATGCATTTCATTTACTTGCTCTCTCGCATAAGATTATATAAATCTGGTAATGTTTACAATTTCTCAAAACAAATGTATGAAAAATCTTCAACATTAAGGAGAGATAAATAAATATACTAAAACCAAAGTAAAAACATCCAGTAATAACCACTCCTCGCTTTTTTTCCAAAATAATTATGCAAACAATTTTATCTGCCATAAAAAAGCATTTACTTAAGCATACTTTAATGTATGGAACTTTATTATATTCCTTAATTTCAAAGCTTTAAAAAAAATGCTATTTTTAGTTAAGAGTAAAAATACAGTTTCTTTCTGCAAGCAAAGTTTTCCATTTTTCGCGAGCAGATTTGTAAACAAGATATAAAAACAGAAGTAAAATTGGAAACAACACAAGACCTCGTCTCTATGACATCGTAAAATGACGTCATGCATACATAAACACAGGTTGGATAGCTTGCATAATGCAGCTGCGTCGGTTCCCATCCGTAATACATTCAGCAAACCTTATGCTCCACCATGAAGGTTTACGCTTGGACTGTTTAGCCGGTAAAAACCAGCCTTATTAACATACGGAATGGTGTTTATATTTTTTCACAGTTGCGAGAATTATCTATATGTATATTTGTATTTATTTTATTTCGAGCTCAAATGCTAGGGTTACGTGAAATTGCCTTGCTAAGTTATAAATAAAGGTTAGAGCGGAAAACTAAGTAGTTTTACCATTTTTTTTTTTTTGTCTTAAGAATATTTTTTTATGTTATTTCTAGTTTCTCTTTTAGATTTTCTCAAATGTTTTCTGTGGTGTATTTTCATGAGATTAAGAAAAGTATTTAAATGTTTTGTGGCAACCTATAATTCTAGGAATATTTTCTAAATTTATTAGATAGTTTAGAAATTTATCTTGCTAATTTATTCTTTAACTAAAATGGAGACAATTTGGCTTTAGTCAGCGAAGAAATAAGGTTTTCTGTGCGTTGTGCATTTTATAAGCATCGAAATGACGATGAATAATTTCTTTAGAAAATGTTTCCTCTAGTAATAGTGAAACCATTTATACCGGATTTTTTTTTATTTTCCTGACAACCCCAATTTTTTAAAATTGGCGAAGATGAGGTTTAAAAACCTCTTACTTTCAAGTGAATTTTATCGTGATAAAAATTTGGAAAAAGCTGAGGTGTTGGAAATGCTGATACAATTTTTAGAGTAAAATATCGCCAAATTGGTAACTAAAATGTTCCCCGCCATATTGTTTTGAAGTGCCATTATGATTGTAAATATTACAATAAGACAGCGCAATGCGCGAAGAACAATTTCCGTCAATCGATCTTTGTACCTTGTTCTTAATAGTAACATAAATTGGAATTTGCAGAATTCATTGATTTAAAGTTTTTGCTCAGAAAAAATGAGCTAATTTTATTATTTACTCTGAAAAAAATTGAGCAAATTAAAGAAATATCCGCTGTCCTCTTTGATACGTAATAATGAATCAGACTTTGTCTTTCATAAGACAGAAATCGACCTTTTAAACCAGATACATGTTGGTAAGTATTATAAATGTTATATATAAATAACAATGCTAATAAATAGTGAGTGAATGTAAAATTTATTGGCGCAAGAGCCAGATATGGCTATGCTACGCCAAACAAGATTAAACCGTGGTCTAGACGTGAAGTTGAAAAAAAAGAAAAAAGTGGTTGACAAGAAGGAGAGTCGAAAATAGAGAAGGATCGCTAGGGTATCCCGGGTCTAATAAATAGTAATATACTAAAATTGTAACGATAATTTTGTTAAGGAAAGTACAAAGCACTGTTTCAGCATAAAAAGTAAAAATACTTAATTATAAGATTCAAATATTATTGAATGATTCCTACACTTTTTTGTAATTACGAGTCCATACGAATTTTATTACAACGAACATTTCAATTTAAAGCAATTTATTAAGTCAGGAATGTATAAACTTGCAATTTCCTCATTAACATACCTTTATAAGTAATTATAAGTCAGTTTTAATTACATGCCCTCCGGAAATTATCATACATTGCATTAAATAACATACTGTTTGAAAAAATTAATACTCTGATCCAAAAGGTACGTTGTTTTAAGATGTGGTAATATTTTATATGAATATTGTAATAGTTTTTCAAATTTCTATAGGAAATAGGAACTCATAATCTTTTTATTTATAAAGTATTTTTATGACAAGGGAACATTAATTCAAAATGTATAAGGTTATTGAAGAATTTCTGGAGTATCAACTGCAAAAATTCACTTTGAATACTTCAAGTAATGGTAAAAAAAATTATTTTCCTTATCGTAATTATTTTTATTAATTAAAAAGTGTTTTCCTTATCTCCATCAAACTCAAAATATATAATTTATTAAAATTAATATTCTCTTGTAGTTACATTTATTTCATTATAAATATAAAAATAAAATTTGCTATTTTCATTGGAACATTCTAAATATTTTGTAAAATGTTATAATATAAATTGCATATTTTAATAACTATCTCATTCAAACCTTTAATTCAACTTCACATTTTTAAACTTCCTAATTCTAAAAGTTTTAGTAAAGTATAATGTGTTTTTAAAATAATTCATGCGTCCATAAAAAAATTACAAGTAATTTTTTTCACACAGTAAATAAATCTAATCCAAACACGTGCGAGGATTTAAATTTGAATTATCTTCCTAACACAAACCACATAAGGATTAATAACTTCCCCCTTATGTAAATATTTAGTTTTTACATTATTTTCAGAATGTATATAACCTGAGTATATTAGTAGAATAATTACAAATGACTTAATAAAATTAAAAGTAAAAATATTATTCCGCCTTTTCATATTTAATTTAATTGTTTTATTCTATACTCAATATATAAAAAAAAATATAACCACCCATAATCTTCAGACTACTGTTTCTAGCACGTTTGCAGAATCTAAAAAATCAAATCAGCTTGATTATTACTAAGTAATACATTTAGAAAGTTTGTTTTAAAACATAAATTATTCATGTTATAAGCATTATAAAGCTTCCCATTTAAATTCGTAACGTATCCGTAATGGTTCAAAAATAACAGATAACCTGTGATATATACAAAATTAATAGTGCACTTATGCAATATTAAAACTAAGGGCAGGATAAGTGAAAATATGTTAAAGAATTGCATACTTATATAATAATATACATTTAAAATCATTAATGTGTATTATATTTTAAACTATTATTTTTGTATAAAAGTTATTATATTACTTTTTTTTTTCTTTTCAGTTGAATAGAATTATTTAAATATTTTAAAAAGCACGTACTAAATTTTTATAATAACAAAGCTGAGATATATGCAAGAATCAAGAAACAAAAACCTTTAAATATTAGTGAAAATTTAAGAAATAAGTCGTAAAATTTGAGATTAAGTCAATTAAGCTTATTTTTAACTGTTAGGTAAATTTGCAAGATTGAAATATAAAATCTCAGATGAAAAAGTATAGTTAAATATTTATTGTCAAATTTCCATTAAAAATTCAAGAATAGAATAATTAGAAAGTGCTACAAATCGTTTGTGAAAAGTACGCATTTTTATTTCTTTACATAAACATATTTCTTGTAAGGATAATAATTGTCTCAATCCAAACACATTTAAATTCATTATTTTCTGTATTTAAAATCTTTATTATCAATTACAAAAACGTAATTTACAAAGAAGTTCATTTAATTTTTCGCTCATCATAGTATCCGAGAAATTCTTATAAATGTCAGTTTCTTTTCTTTTGTGATATAAATTTATGCTCTTATTACAACTAATGTTATTGAGACACAGAGCCCTTAAGACAATTTATTTATATTATATATAAGAAAAATATTTATGTTCATCTCACAGAAGCACATGTAAATTATGCACAATTAACACAATTCTCAAATAAACAATTATTTAAAAAAAATTCAAAATATCTTAAAAACCAAAATAATTCTACAAATTTTGATACTTTTAAACATTTTTCTCTGAGTTTCTTAGAAGTATTTCTCCAAATTCTGCTCATAGGATTGGTTATATATTTTGAAAATTTTCACAATTCTTTTTATCAGTCACCACGGAAAATAATACGAACACAGGTGTAAGTAATTGTGAGTTTTTAGTTTTTTTATTTATTTAAATAACTATTTATGTATCTAAAACCTTATGCCACGCACAGAATTATTGAATGTATGTAAAACAATCGCATTTTTTTTCAAACTTTCTTTATTTTGATTGCAAAAAAACCATAAGCATTTTAAATGCGCGTAAAATAAATTTCCGGAAAAAAAGTAGTTAAAAATTTCGACATTCAATAAATTTTTTTGGAACACTGTAAAAAGAAAATTTATATAACAAGCTAAGTAAAAGACTTAGAGCTGTGAAATGTTGTTCATATATTTAAAAAAGTTATGCAGTTATGATAAGGTAAAAAAAAAATGTTTATCGATGTTTTGATCTTTTTTTAGGTTTTTGATGTAGAAAAAATAATCTTTTTGAGAGAACAGAATAACATCATCATGCCTTTTTCTCTTTTTCTCTGCATTATGAGAATGTTCGCAATAAAACTCGTTTCACAGAGAAATGAAAGATTACTACTTCCAATCAAATAGGGAAATAATTCAAAAATTAATTTCGTTATATTTTCAGCATTTAAGTACAATATATTACTTCAAATAAGATTATCAACGTAGATTAATTAAATTTAAAATAAACTACGTTTAAGCAAAAGGAAATAAAACTTTGAATATTCTGAAATAACCATTTGGAAACAAATAAGATATGTTCTTCAATGAGTTTATGTTATTCACCACTTATTTTAATTATTTGTCAAGGTGATCGTGTATTAATTTTTTTTTGTAGTCTGCCTGATATTGTTAACTAAAATTTCTTACCTAGAATACCATATGATTTATCCATTGTAATTGTCTTATTAGTTCATAAGCCCTATCTCACAGAACAGAATTTGAAACAGAAGGTTTAAATACTTTACTTCCTAAATATATTCCTTTTTACATAACATAATTTACCTTATTTTTATACTATGTCAAACATACGTTTTTCTGACTCACGATTACTCGCATTAGAATCAGATAAACTTCTAGGTGCATGTTTCGAAGAAATTTTATCAATTAGAATTATTTGAATTTCTTTCTCTATTTTTTAAATCTTTTCCTCTAATTCATTAAAGAATTAATTCAAGAGTTTAAACATATGTCTAGAGTTTTTTTTTACTAATAATGTAAAGTAATGTTAGATAAATCTTTAGTCAGAAAGAGTTTAAAAAAGTTATTTGTTCTCCAGATTTAATGGAGTCTTATAATCCAACTGATTCATCCTCGATTTCTTTCCTGATTTACAAATCTATTAATAGAAAAAGTAAATTTTTGTTACTATATAATAATATTGTTCCTAATAATAATTTATAATAATTATTCTCAATGTTCAAGCTCAATTATAATAATTATTCTCAATGTTCAAGCTCAATTATAATAATTATTCTCAATGTTCAAGCTCAATTATAATAATTATTCTCAATGTTCAAGCTCAGTTATAATAATTATTCTCAATGTTCAAGTTCAATTATAATAACTATTTTCAATGAAACTCAGTAAAATCCTTGCCATTTCATTCAAATCGTTAATGGTATATTTTTCCTCATCTACAGTTACGAGGATGTAAAATGAAGTTAAATTATTGCTAAAAATATCCGAGACAGAGACTTTATTTTCTTTATTACTCTTATGACTTCTATACATTGTCACAATCCAGAATTATACATTTTCCCTAGAACTTCTTGATCTTTAGAAGTTCGTCATTATAAAACTTAGTGAATGAATTCTATTATTTTCCATACTGCAACTTTGTTCAATTTACGGCTTCCTGAAACTAGACAATTCAACATCAATACCTATAGTTTACAAAATTTTGTATATAAAAATCAATTAACTTGCAGATTTAATTTTATCCAGAAGTTTGATTATTTCATAATAATAATTAAAACTTTACGATACCTCTTGCGTGTACAAGTTAAATTTAAGCATCTCTGAATAAGTACTGCATCTTAGAAACATCTTCCTGAATGCAACTGTTATAATTGCAAGCAAATCCCCACATGACACTATCGTTCCCGCAAATCAGTCCCTCAAACCAAATCACCTCTTCAGTGTTATCAAACCTATCCTTCAGCATTTCTTTCAAATCACCAAAAGTACATTTTCTAATACATGCACCAAAAACTTAAACTTAATGCGTCTACAAATAAGTACTGCATCTTAGGGGGAACTTCTTATTGAAGGCAACAGTAAGATATTGCTTGCAATCCCGTGACGTTATCGTACCCACAAATCACCTCTCCTCAATCAAACTAGAGATAAAACACTCACTAAACATCCCGCCGATATGCATGGCGACTTACCCAATCATAGATACTGTCTTCCATAACTTACCAGAAGTGAGCCCCATGCCTATCTCTTAAGAAGAAGGCAGGTACATTTCTTCGCAACACTACAATAATCACTTTTAGTACCGCCGTCTTTTGGTAACTTTTTCCCGTCTTCTTTTAAATCAAAATTAACTCTCACCATTACGTTGGCGGCCATAAATGCAAAATAAAATCTGCCAGAAGTTTCCCGACTGAAAGGTATTCGAATGTATTACCAGAAAACGAAGGAAAGGGAGTGGGGGAAAAAAGTGCACCCGCTACCGTACGAGCCATAAAAATCAATTACAACGTCAGGCCACCGGCTGGCATTGCTCATAAATTTGGAAATATAGGAAGTGCTTAAGGGCAGAGCGGACAGACTCTTGGAGCTAATTGCAGACATTACGTTCCGCTTTTGAAATGTTAATGATGAAGCAGTAAATTAATGCCAGGTCAGAGAACGTATGCCCGTCTGTGGGTTTCTTGCTCTCCTTCTCCTGTATTATTATTATTATTTCAGATCTTTTTGGTTACGTTAGGTGGCAATTAAAATATCAGCTCGAGCAAACTTATTTTTAATCAAAGCTTTTGCGAACGGTATCAAGATATCATGCTTTCAGATTACTCTTTCAGGCGAGAAAAGTTGTTTTTTTTTTTTCAAGATTTCACCTCTTCGGAGACGAGACAAATCAGAAGTCAAGTGAAGTAAAGTCCCTTTGTGTATTGTTCTTATACGACTCATACTCTCTTTCTTTTTAATGTGAATCTTTTTTGAGGGATTTTTGAACTTGAATACATTTTTGACCCCTTAAATCAAAATATTTTCACATAAACATGAAAAACTTATATATATATTGATCAGATTGAGTTATTTTAATTTTGTGTAATTCAAAGAAATTTAGTTGTTTATAGAGCTTTAATTTCTCAAAAGAACACCAGAATACTTAATAACTTAATTATTAATATGAGCGTATAGTTTGACAGTAATTGATTTGAATTAAATATATCATAGATCACACTCCTCATTTGAAAATTATTCGTTTTGAAGTGAAGGAATTGAACGATACTTATGGAGTTATTGAAATTTTATTTTTAGAAAAAAAGATATTTTGGTGACGATATTACTGAAAAGCGTTTGGAAAGGTGAGGAATCCACGCACATTAACAGCAAAATCAATAAAATTAAAGAATACTTTCTCATAAAAATTAATAGACTCACCCTAAATCTTTAATTAATATACTGTGGAAGATCGAAAAAGAGATACCAATTCAGGCGCCCCCTGTGTTATTTTAAAGCAATTTTGAATTTCAAGGTTAGTCATAAAGAATCAAACTACGTAACTCACAACTGTAATGCATTAATATACTTAAATCAATAATTTATTTAAATAAATTATGCTTTTGCTTCTACATTTCTTCATTCCTTATCAGAAAAATTACCGTCACTCCTGTTGTACCTTAGGTGACCAAATAATAAGAAACCTTTTCGCTTCTATCTTTCTGTTACTTTCAATGTTTTATTTTTCTTGGTAATTTTTTTCTGCTTTCTCCCAGTGAACTCAAATTCATTTCCCAAAGTTGCTTATGCAAACGTACTTAAAATATGAAGTGAACTGCATTTTCTGGAATACAATGAGAGATAAAGGAGCTTGGATACCTTAAAAGCTATGGATATGCGTTACGGCATTTTTTTTTTTTTTTTTTTTTTTCATATTTCAATGTTAAGTTTTTTCTTTCGTCATTCAATATCAATGTTAAGAAAATATTTATGCATTATACTTAACACAAATTACATCTACACTTAAGCACCCCTTCACACACTGATGTGTGTGTGTGTGTGAGTGTGTGAAAAAATTAAAATAAAACTGAACGAATTTTTATAAAAATACCTATCTCTTAAAATATTTTTCTATTACAATGATATAATTTATTTCAGTATCTAAAATTTCAAAATATTAACTCCAAAAATCTGCCTAAACATTAATGATATTTTATTAATTTCCAAAACAAGTATGGATAAGAAGAAAATATATCTGAATTTCCGAATTATAAAGATATGTATAAACGATGAAACATTACAAAAAATAAATTACAATACAAAAACCCCATAGTTTTTGCGATAGAATAATTATATGACCATTATAACACTCGTAACAAGAATCTTTTGCACTTTTAGAAGTTTTCGAGTTCTAATCATATCTAACATTACACGCTCAAACTCTCATTAAATTAGTTCCAGTTCTTTCTAACTCAACGCACCCAAAGCGAACGACACCTCTCTTTGCCATTTGTACAAATTAGTCTATGTTTCATTCTTATCCAACTACCACAAGATGCCCTTCTACTGGAAGGCATATTCTGCGGCCCCTAAACGTCGAATCGACTTGGACCATTTAACGCTGTCTGGTGTGACGTCACAGAGGCACCGTGGGACCTCCCAGAGCTCCCATCAAAGGTGAAGGATGGTTTCCTTGGCACGCCAGGATCCAACTTTTGGAACATTTGTCTTGTGTCGTTGACTCCTGATTTCCTGCCGTCACTGTTGTTGTTGTTTGGTGCGACGAAGGAGTCCCTCTTGGACGATAAAGACGAATTTAAATTGGTCCAGAGAAGGAATTTATTGGAATGGGTGTATGGAACCATAAAGGCAACTTAATGTATATCGAAACTTTCTTTGGGTAGGGTTTTACAAGAATTAAGTGTCAACGCTTATAGATATATAATGATTTCATTCGAAGAAGTATTGAAAATATCTATCAAATATTGAAATATAGTTTCCTATACTTGTTTAGTATTGCGTGAAGCACTTTTATTAATAAAGAGAAGTAATTTTCCCGTTGCAACTACCTGATTGAAAGACACATTATGGGTGTTTAAAAGTGCGCTAAAAACAGGTAACGACATAATTCTCGCAAAGAAAATCGATGACATCCATGCAATTGTTTTGATTATTGTTAAGGTTAAATCAGGTAGAGGTAAAAAAAAATTTTTTTTAAACGATCTTGTAAAATATTAAAGCTTGGAGGGCTAGAGTTTACGTAGACAGTTTTACTCATAGAACAACAAAAATAATATATATTAAATTTTTTACACTAGGAAACAATATTTTTATATTGTATCTACACATTTTGACATTTACAAAAACAAATTGTTTCCATTTATTTAAAATTATATACATTATATACATTATTAAGTTTTACTCCTTTGATGAATGTTATATTTTTAGATAATGTTACATCATAATGGAGTTTGAAATGAGCTCTTCCTTTTCAAAAAGTATTTAGTGAAATTGTCAACTGTTACTAAGGGCTAGTATTGCAAATTTCCGTACATCAATGTTTTCAAAAAACTATTTTCCTATTAAAAATACAACCCTAATAAAGATATAGATCCCCGAACATATTTTAATTTACTGTATTTATGTTCCGAAATATATTTATAGCATTGAGTAAGATCCATTTCCTTAAACATAATTTTAACATATTGTCACTTAACTGCTTTCGGTTGAAGTGAGAAAGCTACTAAACTGTACAGGTAAATGGATTGTGAAATGTAAAAAGTTTTTCATCAAGATTCAAAGAATGCTATGTAGCTGGAATTTTTGTCGTTACCTTTTTATGCAAAAATATTAATCCGTAGAGAGATTTAGCCTACGCGCCATAAATTTCTGATCCCTAGTCTAAATTAACATCTCTCAAAAGTTACATCATTTGACAGAATTTCTACTTTTTGGCTTCGATCAGATTATTCATAAACTAATATTTTATTCAACTAGTTTCTTCCATTACGCCACTTGACTTTCTTGATGACTTTCTTTATTTTTTGAGTTAAATCTCTATTATTAAGAGTACAGGTTTCGGTGTAAGTTGAGTTTGAGACCATAACGCGAATCAGAAATGATGGAATGATAGTTCTAAAGCATGAAACTAAAATGACAGGTCTACGATTTATTTCAAATGCTTAAGTTTCAAATTAAACAAAAAACAAACAAACAAAAACTTAAAGCACTTTTGCATTTTTTCGTAAGAGGAAATTGGAGTTACTAACATTGTTTTTTGTTACATATTGTTTTGTTATGAGTAAAAATATTTTACACAAAAAAAAATGTAAAGGTACTTTGAAGTGTTTAGGACTCTTAACGATTCTTTAAGATTAAGTTCATGTTTTACTGAATTAATGAACTTGCTATGCATATAATAGGCTGTGGGGGTTGATGTTATATTATTAAATAGTTACGAAGGCGTTTCTGAAAGAATCTGTTTTTGATAACAGATGCTTTTGCTGAGACAAGTTTTTAATGCCATTATGTTCTGCTGCCATCTCCTAAACGAACCAAAACAAATACGACACAGTTTCAGAGATTAGTTTTGATTTGGTTACCATTTGCTGCGAAATAAAAATGTTATCGCCACCGCATTGAGTTATCTCCTTTGTTGAACTCCTGGATGATTATTATACACAGGAAACCAAGCAACAACACAAATAAAGGATTATTTGCGATGAATCTGCTCCAAAGAAGACGAAGACGGCTGGAAAAGTTATGGTGAAATGTTTTTGAAATTCAAAGAGTGTCAAACTCACGAAATTCTTAGAAAACATATGAATAGACAAAACTAAAGTGCTCTGTTCCCATTCCTAATACTAAATCTATCAGGGCCTCTTTGGTGTGGTGTGGAAGTTAGGAGAGGGAGTGCCAGCTCAGGTGTCGTCCTCGTCACTTGACCGAGGTTCAAAATTATGAGGTTCGTCGCCAATAGACCTCGTGTTGCTTCTAGTGCGACGTTAATAAAAACTAAACTAAACTAAAACTGAAAACCCATTCCTAGTACCATTTTTCCTATTCCTAGCAAGGGGACTTTTTTAGCAACTCTCAACAATTCAAGATGGTTTGCAGTCTTTCTCGATAGAAGAAAATGAACATTCATAGTGGTGGCAGAATTTAAATCAAATTAGCTATTCTATTGAAAACATTATTTTGAAGAATTTGTAATTAATTCTATTTACTATAACCGCTAACCCTTTTTACTGCTCATATAGTTTTGGTAACAGTGGTGTAGTGGATAGCGTGTCTGATTGATAGTTGAGGTTCGATTCCCGGTGGTTTCGGTTTTTGCAGCTGGTCATGGGTCAACTCGCTCTTCATCCATACGGGAGTCGATAAATGAATACCAAATTATCGCTTTAGAAGTTAACTAGAGGTCCTGCGTCATTCTGGCCACTCGGTCTAGAAATAAGCTAGTAATTAGATACCCAGGCCCAAAGGCTGCAGAAACAGAGGATACCGCCTGATAGGACAAATTAGAGATGGGTACCGCCTCTTAGGTCCTGGTTATTATTTTAAATAAATTTTGATCATTTTGGGACACATTTAATGTAAAGTTTAATTAACTAATATCTGTTTTTGTGTAACTATTTCTGTTTTTATTCTTATGAAAATATTCTTTTGTTTATCGCCAGCTATAAAATTTAATGAAATTAATAAATGTATTAACTTCTTTTGAAAATGCTGAATGAGAGACATCTAATATGACCTAAGATGTATAAGTTATGTTTTAATGGAAATACGAGATTATATGACACAAAAACTAACCAAACGTATCTTCAGAGCATTACATAAACATTTCATCATTAAATTTCAAGCAGCAGAGCATCTCTAAAATACCCTAATGACAAAATAAACATTTCATTAGATTCGGATAAGTTTATGATCATTATAAATTCCTCCCATGTAAATAATGATGATCTTACCAGGTTCAAGATTTATGTATCAAACTGTTTAACTTTAGAATTCTAACTGAAAATTACCATATCACATGAGCATAATACAAACATTGCATCAGTTGATTCGTCTTAGAAAACAGCTTATTAAATTTATCCAATAATTATATAAACTGATTAGCCAAGTTGCAGTTTTGAACTTGAAAATTTTTAGTAAAATTATGTGTGCAAATTGAGATACATATCTTTATTAAAGATTAACTGAAATGGAACATTTAAATTAATGTTTAAATTTAGTCTTTGTACAAGGTTGACTCAAAAAGAACCCGTGTTTAGAATGGGAATCGGATAACTCGCTGCACTATTGTCAATGCATCTTTTTTTTCTTTTTTCCAAGAAGTTTAAATAAGACGCCTTGTATATCTCCAAAACTCGTCACTGATGAAACCACATTTGCCTTTTTTAGTGCTTATCACTTGAAGTAACTTATTGTTTTAATTGGTGTTTCATTTCTATTAATAAATAAAGAAAACAGATCTTATAGAGGGTGGAAACTATTCAAAATGACGGAGAAACTACGTGGCAGCAATTAAATATAACCTATGAATTAGTGTCACAATTGTTTTGACACCAATTAGAAAGTAGTCCCTCGAAAAATAGTATCATCAACCTTTCTTAGCAATGCCATTTGTCTATAAAAAGAAATACTACTTATACAACCCTAGTAAAAATTCTCCTTTGATAAATTCAGTAGGAACAGAGTATGTGAATTTCCAAACATGAAAAATAAGTATAAGAATAATATTAAATAGTTATTCAAAATACTGTTTTATTACATAGTAACACTAGATATTATTTTTTGATAAATATAATAAATACTGTTATTAAAAATGGAATAGATATCGTTAAATCTTATGATTTTTGAATCAAATTGGCATCACACATCGTAAAAGATATTTAAAAATTCATTCAATAGTTAATTTTTTTAAAAAAATTATCTGAATGAATGTAAGAAATACATTATTTAATCTGAACTTTAAATTTATTTTCAAAGATTAGTAGTTTTTCTGCAAGCATTTTATTCATTCTTTGAAAACTCGAAAAGGATTTTATTTTTTGAGGGGAAAAATAAAGTTATAAGATCGTTAATGTTCATTACAAGTTCTTGAGAAAGGAATGATTTCATTTTAAAACAATTGATAATGAAAGGATTTTTTTTCTAGAGTATATTCGGAATAAAAAACAAATCTTAATTTTTATTAAAGTGATAAAATGTTGCCTTTTCTTCAGCTGTCTTTAAAACATCAAGTAAATCTTTCTTTTTATTTATACTCAATTGCCCTTTTTAACTGCAATTTTTTTTTCATCTTTTATATTCGTAAAATTTAAAAGATGACATTAATTCCTGTTTCTTATAGTAAAATTAATTATGGTTATAATAATAATTAAATGATAACAGTTGAATTATTAATAATATGAATCATTGAATGAAGACCTATTAATCTAGATTATAAATAATAATTACATTCTAATTACGACTAATAATTATACTTAAGTTACAAAACATATGTGAGTTAATAAAATAGCTTTTTAATATTGTAACACCGTAATTTAGCATTACCTTCCATGTACTATTAAACGGTAGCCAGATGGCGTCACATGTTCTTTTGGTTAGAAGCGCAAGCTCGATGGAAGGCGAGACTTCGTTAGCAGAATCATGGAAAGATGTTCGTCAATCTGTGTTTTATATATGTTTTGTATCCTGTCTTGTGTTGAGGAACGTGTCGAGTATTAAATAATATTTGTTCCTGAAACCATCCGGGTGTTCATTATTTTGTCCTGAAATAATAATATTGGAGTTATCACTCCAATAATATGAGTATATTTATCAGTTATTTTAATTACGACTGCAAATATTCTCGTGAAACGTTACAAATTTATAATGCAAAAAAATAAATTTATATAATTACAATGCCGAAAATTTTTCAATAAATTAAGTAAATATATTTTATATATTTGTCTAACTAAATTAAATATGCATTCAATTCCTTATTATTAATACAATGCATTTTAATTACTTGAGCTAAAATACTTTTAAAGAACTAACCATTTGAAAATATTTTAAAATGATTAAATCACATTAGATACTCCCAAAACATAAAACTGATAATAAGGTACTGTTTGGACTGAAAAAGAAATAATTTTACCAAAAACTGTCACTTACGTTAAAATCTCAAATGAAGATTGGCAAAGAACCTTATTAAATTAAAGAAATCTAGAATTGCTCTCAATACAAATTGTAAGAAATCTTCAATATTTTCTATATTTAGAATGATTTCACTTAACAATAAAAATGAAACATTTTTACTAATAATAGATTTTTAACAAACGATTCTCATATGTGAATGAATTATTTTCTCTTGAAGAATTCTCCTTTTTTTTTTTTTTTTTAAAAAAAAAGAGACATATTTTATTACGAATGTTAAATTAATTGAAACAGTTTACCAATTTTAAAAACATGATGAGAATACAGAATCTTTCAATTTCAGATTGTAAAAACATATCTTTATAATAATTTTTTTTATTAAAAAAAAAAAAAAAGGTATTAAACAATAAAAATTTTGAGCAGTAGAAACCAGTTTTTCAGTCAACTTAAGGAGGCTGTTTCTTTATTCTTTTAAATAAAGCAACGTAAATAACGAACAATATAAATCCATGAAACAATGTAAATAACAACACAACTTGATCCTTGTTTTGATTTGCTCTTTTTAAATGTAATTGGAAAGTAAGATATAAAAGTATATAAAATAAACCCGACAGAAACGCATCGGGATTCTTATTATTGAAGATTCTTTTGAATGAAGAGAAAATAGAATTTTCTTCTAAAGGAAACGAAATATTAGAATTGTTTTCTGATTATTTTAATAATCAATCCAAGGAATGTAATTTTTAATTCAACGAAACAAACCATTGTTATCGTAAAATAAAATAAATTCATAACTCTTTGAAGAATTTACTACTTCTCTATACAAAATAAATTCAATTTGAGAGAAAGCATTTGCTTTCGTATTATTTTTCTCCTTCATCTTCCTGGAAACTTTAATAATTTAATATTTATATTCCTTTGCAAAAACAAGGACGAATATCAAAAATATGAATGCGTTCCTGCTACAGATGCATGGAGAAGAGGATCCATTCAATCTCGTTTCAGTTTATACACGAAGTTTCATATTTGTTTGTTAAGTCAAGATAAAAAAAAAGGCAAGGAAACAGTTTTAATTTAATATTTTAGTAACATGTCTTTCCTTATGAAAAAATGGGGAAAGAAAAAGAAACACGTTTCATAGAATTTGCAGTCCTTGTTTTTCGAAAAAAAATTCTTTTCATCTTTTCTTTGAAACAAAGACAAAATAAAACTTATAATTCAATATTCATATATTCATGAGAAAGAAATTAGATGTCTTATAGGAGAAGGAATATTAATAAGTATGGTATAAGTTTTTTCTGAATGATAACGATTGTTTTAATCGAAAAGTATTTGCTCAGAACGATCGAAAATATCTTTCAGTCCATGTATCATTTCATCGATTTCACAAATAATCGTACGCATTTATCGTTTTTCAAGAAATTTAATAAGATGCCACATAGTTAGATTATATTATTAATATAAAAGGGATAGAATTTGCCCATTTAAATTTTTCTTGAGAAAATGATTTCCAGCCTGAATTATAAATTACATTACAGAAATTACTGCCATTCAAAATAGAATAAATTATTGAAATACTTTTATTAAGGTGCAATTATATTGATTTATAATAATAAAGCTAAAATTACTATTTATTATTTCTTAGCGTGATAAATCTGCTATAGATTAGTCATTTATAATCTAATTACATGGAATAAAAATTTAAAGATGTAAATAAATATAGTATCTACGTGTGTTGCTTTATTTAATGCAAGCGAGTTTTAATGTAAGCCTTTTTTCTGACTTTTTGTGTGATATAATGCATTTATTTATTAACTTCTAAATTTATGTTTCTTAAAATTTTTGTTTATTTTTTTTATCTCTTTGATATTCATTTGTTTTTGTTACGAACTCATATCGAAAAAATGTTTTCGGTTAAAAAGTTTTAAATGAGGAATATTATAATTTTCAATTTAAATTCTAATTTTTCGTTGGGTGCATACTTTTTTTCAAGTGTCATATTTCTTCTTTCAGTTTATTCTCCACTTGACATTTTAGAATAGTATTTATTTAGAAAAGTATATCATGATTAGAATCAAAAATGTCATACCTGATCTATCTGCTTATATTTCGTAGCAACTATCATTCAAATAAAAATAGAATTATTACAAAATAATTTCCCTATATATCTATATTTATTTCATTCTCCTAAAATGCTTAAACATAAATATAATTACTTATTACTTCGTATCAAAGAACTAGATTGAGCTAGTTAAAAATATAATTATTGTCAAATAGTTTAATTCGTGATCGTTTTCGTTCTGTTTCATTTAATGTAACGATGGAATTGAAGTTAAATACAAAGATCGTTCAGTAAAAAAATTCTTAAGAGATGGTGCTCGTAGCATCGTAAGGTTTGCTTTCAGAAATAATCATGTTTCATTAGATAGTTGTTTAAGTCTCAGTTACTTGTATTCCTGATCTGATGCTCCTCAAAAATTCTTCGTTATAATTTTTCCGGCCGAAGAGACCATCTTCGCCTTTTATGGAAAATATTCCATGGAATCCATCCAGTTTCGTATTTGCTTGATTTCCAATGCATTATGAAAAATCCAGATCTCACAGACAATGACAACTAGACGCAAACTGATGTCGAGAACTCGAGGCTGAAGCAATTAAATTATATTTGGTAACTAATAAATACCAAATCAAAACTAACTTTTGAATCAATGGGAAATTTGTTTTGACAACGTATAACAGATGGCAGTACCCAATGACAACAACAATTTATAGCAATAATATTATTTTTCTTAAAATACAAGTACTTTTTGAACCACGCGCGTTGTTTATTTAAATTGATTAATTTTTTTGACCCACACATTTCTCATAATTGTTACCTTTATCCCCATAAAAATAAAAGATTTAATAAAAATATATTGATAGTAAAATCTTTTTCCTTACCACCACAAAGAAAGACAAAATAATACAAAAAATCTAATTATACTAATTCCTCATAGATTAAAACAGTTTTTTTTTTATTTTCCCTTAAACACATATCACATGTTTATATTTTGCCTCAAGTTCAATGCAATTATTTAAAATAGTAAATGTATTATTTCCAGATTGATTTTATTGCAGTTCATCAAAAAAAAAATATCTTATTTTAAGTTTTAATGAAATAATGCCCATGCCAAGCTCGAATATTCTTTCCTAAAAATTTATTTGAGATGATAAAGTGCATCCAAATTTTTTTTTGTTAGTGGTTAAAACTTCGTAAGGGATGAAAATTCACAGATTTTTTTTTTTCCTTTCTATTGAACGAGAAACTATAACATAAAGGGGGAAACTTTTCGTAAGCAAAAATATTATTCTAGATAAGTGGATGGTTCAAAAAGTTATTGTATTTGAAAACAAATGGCAACATTAAGGTAAATTGTTGTTATCTTTGGGTACTGCCATCTGTTACACGGAGTCGAAATAATTCTAACATTGATTCAATAATTAGTTTTGGTTTTGAAGTCATTTGCTGCCAAATAAAAAATTGATTGCTTCCGTATCGAATTGTCACTATCGATGTGATCTGGATTCATCATTATGCTCCGGAATTCAAGCAAAAGTCAAAGCGTTGAGTTGCTTCTGGTTATTCTTTTCCAGAAAAGGTGAATATAGTCTCATCAGCCAGAAAAGTTATGATGAGGATTTTTTGAGATGCGAAAGGTACATTATGATCACAAATATGAGCAATTGAGACTTAAACAGCTGTCTTGTGAGTCATGTTGCTTACTAAAAACAAACTAGTTTCGATCTTACAAGCTCCATCTTTTGTATTTTCTAAGGACTTATTGAACGAACCCTCTTAATTTCATACGAGGGTTCGCTCAATAAATCCATTTTTCATTTATTTTTAGTAATAGACAATTTGTTAAGAAAAAAATAATTTTGCAGACTTTAGTTAACAAGAAAAAATCACTAAAGTTAATATTTTTGCAATTTTTTTTTAATCATAAAAAGTAATTTATGTCTTTGAAAAAAAAATGCTAAGGGAGTTGTGAAACTACATTACCTTTTTCAGAAAGCTAAAATTTGTAATTGTGGAAAATAATATTAGCATTAAATGTAAACCACCTCATCATATTTATTAGGAATTCATATTACAAAAATGAAAAGGATTCGTCTGTTTAAAGTTACTTCAGACTCTTTATTTTATCAAAATGTTATACCAACATTTATTTCTTCGCAACAAAAAAACACGCCCCCTTTCGATCTTATATACACAGAAAAAAAAAAAACTTTATCTCTGGAATGAATAAAAAACACCTATAAAAGCAGAGATCAACCCTCTATTTACACATTATAAGAAGATGGCTTTCTTTCTCCCATTAACGTCCACCGCTTTCTCTTTTTTTCCCTGGATTTCTCCTAGAGAGGAATTATCATCCGGGAGATGCACTCTCCCGATTCAAATGGGGCTGGTTCCCCCCGGACTCATCGGCGCCCTGGCTAGATAAATGTGCTGAGATCGATGTGCTCATGTGCAACCTTGTCACACATTGAAAGAATTGGGACTGCTTTGGTTGCAGATGGCTGTTTGAAGGAGCATCTGTGCTCAGTATTTATCTATAACTCCCACGGGGGTGTTGGGTCCCAAGTGAATTCTGGAAATGAAACAGAACTTTTTTCTGTTGAACCTCCTTTAGGCCTCCCCTTTTCAGTCAGCAAAAACAGCTCCTTGCATAAACAATACTGTAGGCCTTCGATTTTCTTTTTTTTTTTATGTGTTTGAAGTTAAGGACTCTTGGGATGCCCATGAGGTATTTACATTTGCCAATATTAAGGGCTTAAAGATATAAATGTGAGTGCCAAGACATTTATTTTCTAGATAAATAAACATGATTTTTATATATCTCTATCTAAAAAAGGCGCGGAAGTTAATTCATGAATCACTGATAAGTAATTTATGTTTGAATTTGAAATCAAAGATTGTGCGACTTCGCATTCAGAAAAAATTATTCCCGAAACATAATTTATTTTGTTTTTCGAGCTGATTTTATTGGATCTAAAACAGAGAACTCGATTTCCAAGTTTTTTTTTTAAATTCCTACTATTAGTTCACACTCCCCCTATATATATATATCTTGTTCAAATTTTCAATCGTTAATAAAATATTTTTTATTCATCCATTCAAGTTCAAATACATTTTTTAAACTTGTAGTGGATGACACTTTATGTTAATACAGTTTTTTTAAATATTAATTTAATTTAATTGGTGAAAATTCAGTTTAGTCCAACCACTTGGCGCGATTTTAAAAATTGCTGAACATGGCGATTTTTTTGGTTGAACGTTAAGTCAGCGAAGCGGACTAGGGTAACCACATTTAGCAAAATACCGCCAAATAATTCCAAGGGTGGTTGGGCTAAACTGAATTCCAACTATTTAATTTACCGGACGAATTTATTTTGCCACTTAATATTGTGATTCTGTCATATATATATATATATATATATATATTTATATTAATTGTAATTATTTAATAAAAAGTAACTAAAATAAAAATTTCTTTGTTGACCTAAGTAGGAATTGACTTAAAATTTTTTTATTACTTGTTTAATATTTGATAGCTTCAGTAAAAATATTTCCTGTCATTAAACTGTTATCATTTGCTATCATAGGTAATTAATTTTAATTTTATAAGAAGTGATAGCTCGTCATAAAATTATCACTTAAGTAATAAGAAAGCGAGGATTTGTAATATACAATCGGTTATATTACAAAAAGCTCTAGAATGAATTGGAGTTGTAACACCGCAGCAAAATCTCAGCAATTATTCTGTCCCCAAGTCAGCAAATATATATTAAATCCACATTGGGAGTCATTCTATTCCGGTGTCGGCAATTGTTCTATGCCTCAGTCGGTCTTTTAAAGGATGCATTTAATTTAAGTACCTCGAAGTACCCAAATAATGCTTTTCTTACACGTGGTGTTTTTTATGCTCTCTGATGAACACAATTGATGCGTTCACGGGATACTCTAATGAATTTTCTCTGTTTTCAACCCTTCTTATAAACTGATTTTTTTTTTCTTATTTTCTTTTATCTGGAGCACAGTTTAGCCAGATTTGGCTCTAGCGTTATTTAATTCGTCTGTCACTCATTCTTTTCCCAATAAGTGTGTGGTACTCGAGTAGAGCAGAGGCCAGAATTTTAATAACCGAGTCATTTTAGTTGATTTTTATAATTTTGTGAAGTTAGGTTTGTGATGTTCAGTAAAATTTCTGAATACTGTTCATTCTTTTCACTTCTTTGTGTCACTGAATAAGTTTTTTTTACAATTATCTCAAAATGTGTGTTTATGATAATAGTTACCGTCGAAGAAAACGCAATACACAAATTTATTGCAGCACTTGCGTGAATGTCAAACATACTTTTGATTTTTCTTACGTAGTTTACTGTTTTTTGGGTAGTCATTACATCTAATTAAAGTTATGAACACTTTTTGGAAAACTTTACGATGATCTATCGTCCTGTCATGAGTAATTATAGGAGAAATAAACTATCGATTATTTCTTTCTTGTTATCGTATTGTATGCCATCTTAATATATGTGTCATTTCTGAACATGATTTGAATCGCTGCGGCATTTTTATTTGTTGACGTACACCTGATTTTGCTTTCATTTTTTTCTCAGTGCAGTTTTGAGTCATCTTTTATATGTATTTGTGTAGCTCAGAGCATAGAAGATTTTAAAAGAAAATTCCATGATTTGATTCTGTTGATGATGATGAATGGCAAATTCTATGAACCTTAGAAAACAAACCTGTGAATGTAATAAAAGGCTTTATATTGTTTATTATTCCAACATATCTTCACGAATGATAAATGTGGCTAAATAACAAATTGATTCATATAATGGTGCCTTAAATTTAGAAAAAAATAAAACAACGCGGAACCTCTTCCTAAGTTGCTTCCAACAATCGTATAAAATACAAGCGTCGAGCAGTTTTAAACTCCATTCTTAGCTTTTCTACTTAAAATACTAAAATTTTGTCTTACCTCTACGGAAAACAAAACAGAGCCAAATAGCACTAATAAAGTTGTATTAAAGTATGATCTAACAACGTTGCATTATAACAAGGACTATCAATTTGAAAATGACTAAAATATGAAAAGAAAATTTGTGATCCTATTTTAGTTGTACGAAGTTTATTATTACAAGTATAACATTTCACAACTTGCATTACATACTTTAAAAAAATTATTTAAATTTTCTCTAAAAGTATGACGAATCATTCATTTGCCTTCAAAACTTTAAATTGTTTTTCCTCAGATGTTTTTTTTATTTTTCATGATTATTATATACTTATTTTGTTTCCTTTTGTAATGTGTTTTCATGCTTATTTATGTAAGCTGCGTGCGATACTTTGTGGTGCACGGAAATTTGTTGGTGTTCTCAATAAATAAAAGTTTTTATCTAACAAATATAAAGTTTTGAAACTTTTTCTGATTGTTTTGTAGCATATGTTTGATAACTCAGTGCATTAAATAAGGATTTGGATAAATTTTTTTAAGAATCCACAAACTTCGATATAACTCTTTTTACAGTTTTTCGTAGCTTCTGAAGTTGTAAAATTATAAATATCGTTAGTGCAAACCAAACTCATGCCCAAATTTTGAGAAACGCTACTAAGAATATGAAAAAAAAAATATTTAAAAATGATAAAATTTGTAGAAGTAATAGGCATATTAATAACTGAAATATTTTTTAAAAGATATTTTAATTAACTGTTAATTTGAGAATATTTTTTTTTGTTTTCTGAAATGTATGTTTTTCGCGTGTTCAGGAATGTATATTATAAATTTTTTTCTAAAAATATCTCATTAAAAACGTTCCCATAGCGTATTGAGGGCCCTTAAAAAACAAATATTTTGGTGAACTCTTATATAAACTTCTAGTTTTTTCCTCGACACAAACCTCCCTTCTTCCAATGTGTCAGAACCAATATTGTGCCTCTACTTCTCCATTACAATCACGGTCATAAGCCAAAATCCCTTCCAAACCCTGGCGGAAATGCCACAGACTTGTACGGAACTGAAGAATATTTATTTCTTCTCCTGTTTTTTCCCAATCCATGGGATCAGTTTCTGGACTTGAAAAAAACAAACAAGCAAACATTAAAAGACTTGTGTTTCTGTTCCCAAACCGGATTTTATTTGAGCCTCCGTGATTTCCCGTGTCCTGGAGTCTTCTTGAAGCTGTGATGTGAATAATGATGAACTCTGGAAAATGCTGCTGTTGCAGGGGCCGCTTAAGCAGGAGGGCTTAAAGGGGAACAATGGCCCGAAGGGGTCTGTTGGGTTTTATGTTTGATTAGAGATATGCAAAATTCATGAAGGCATTAATCAAGGGTAAATGAGACCTGATTGTGTAATGGAATATTGATTGAAACATTTATGTGCGTCTGGGGGTGATTAGGTCTTGGGGAAGAATTTTAAGTAAATTTGTTACGTAGTGTTTTGTGAGTAAATAAGGAACTTGACTCTTGTCGATAATGAATTAAAAAGGGATCCCTATTACTCGATTTCTTTAGAGTTATTTTTTATTAAATTATTATTAAACTTCGTATCTTAAGAAAGAGATTTTGCGAAAGGACTTGTGTCGAGAAAGTGATCGAGTAAGTGCTAAGTAATTAGAAAAATAATTGTCTGTAGGATTTCGAATAAAAAGTGATGTTCCGACTATAAATTAAATAGTTAATTTATTTAATCATAAAGACTGTTTTATATACTTACATTAATTGTTAAATTCTAGGTAAATCTCAGATAGTGGGAAATATTTTACGACATAGTATCTTGTTCAAAATTATCAGTATATCGTACGATTAAAAAATGAATGCCCATTAAGAAGGCTATTGAAATAAAAATTAAAAGCTATGAATGCTATGAAGCTATCGCTATTTCGACGCTATGAAGCGTCAAAAGTTGACAAAATATATGTGTAAGACATGTGACGTTGGACTATGCATTGAAGATTTTTTTTTTTTATAAAAATACCATACAGCAAAATAAGATTAATTTTTTTATATCTTAATATCCCATGTGATAGTACATCATTACACTATGAAATTTATGTAACCATTGTAAGTATATTTTGTACTTTCTTAAAAGATATGATTTTTATGTATAAAATGTACAATTTTCGATTAAAACTTTTTTTTCGTTCGTATATATTAAGTTCAATGAATTTTAAATAATATATGTAAAAACCAGAATATTCTAATGAATACCCGATTTTAGAGGAATTTTTTTCACGAATTAGGCTTAATATCTACAATAAAATCGTCTGGGCACAGTGTGACACTCTGCGGTAAGAAGCCGCAGGCCCAGCGAAGCTCTTCTTTTTTCTCCTTCCGGTAGTGAACGGATTAAAGATTGAACCAAAACTAAAATGAAATATTTTCAATGATATATATAGATTACATTTGAAATTCATTGAATTAAAGATAATTACGAAAATGTATTTAAATTTGTAATTTAATTTTATCTTTTTGATAAATGTGGTTAAAGTATAAAAAATAAGTATTGACTTATATTAATTATCTGATTTAATTCTCAATTACGTAGGCAGTAGTAGTCTGATGATTATGGTCGCATGCTCGTGGAAGACGTGGTTTCTATCTCTAGTCATGGATTTCAGTCCTAATACCACTGAAGATCCACCATATAGTGGAGCTGATGCACGCTTACTTTGATCCATGTCCCTAGTCCTTCCTTTGGCGTGGTCTGGAAGTTTGGAGAAGGAGGTGACTGCTCAAATGTCGTCCTCTTATTTTCACCGAGGTTCAAAATTACAAGGTCCGTCGCCAATGGTCCTCGTGTTGATTCAGTGTGATGTTCATAAACAGTAAAAATCACAATCCGGTGGCTATTATACATTTTGAGATACGTAACTCAGGACATGAAGGGTTTCTTTCCAGTTTCTTTGGTTGTGGAAATGAGTTCCCGCTCTTCTAGTGGCTGATACGGAAAAGTGAATGTACAGAATTAAAAATCTAACATCTTTTTCTCTCGTTAGCTTTGATAAGGGCAACTAATATTTTTGTAGTAATATCAATTTTAAACCCAATGGCTATTTTTTAATCGTCTTTATAAGAATACGGACGACAAATCACATGAATTTTAACTCATATAAATAATCCTTAAAGAAAGGAATATGTCCAAATATTTAACCACAAAATCTTTACGAATTATATCAACTATACAAAGGATCGAAATCGCTCCCAAGTTTTAGGAAAAACGCCTCAAATTTCCAACTTTTTTCCCCTTTCCTGATCCCGAACTAAGCTCCTGAAAGTAGGAGTGCCCGCTTCGGATTCTAGTGAGGGGTGAGCGAAAGGATGAACGAAAGGGGAAGGGGGAGTCTCTCTCCAAATCCATTATCGATTCAGTCTTGAGCTTTCTTGGATGGGCATCTTTCCCACGGGATTTTCTAGGGAAAAAGAGGGATTTTTAGTCACGTTCGGGAACATGACAAGAATGATAGGTTTTCTGGATATATCTATATATCATTTTCTAGATATATATCTATATGTATGTTTGTGATTTAAAAGCAGGCGTGCTTTATATTTCCGCGTAAAATGTATTTGTGTTTTCTTAGATCTACCGACATTTCGGAACTAGAAGATTTGTGATTGAATTTTCTTGGTGATTTTTTTTTTATAAAACAAACATGTGAATGTAAGAGTGGGGAGCTGAACTCTGTGTTTGTTATCAAACAGTGGTTTTATAATAAAGTTTTGAGGTTCGTTTCGTTTTTTTTTTTTTTTTTTGTAAAAAAAAATGAATTTTCAATGTCTAAGACATTTTAAAAATTTTAAAAAAAGATCCTGAAACACGTTTTATGTTTTGATCAGCGTAAAACATGAAAACGGTAAAAAACTTCATCCACTCTTAATTTTTTTTTCTCTTACTACTTTTAATTACAGAGCAATTTATTGACTACTAGTTTAAATAATCAACTATGCGTAATATTTGAATGATTTTTAGAAAACTTTGTAGTTTATCTTAAGTATAAGTCACAGAAATTAATGTTTTTATCATATGTGTCTACCTGTTCTACCTAATGAACAAGTTATGTAAATAAATTTTTAAAAAATAATTGAAATTGTTTTGCGTGGTTAAAAGTATATAAATAATATAATAAAAAGAAACTAATCGAGCGTTTTAAAGATGGACTAAAAAGTATGAAAATTATTTTTTAAATGCAAAATAACATAAAATTTGTAAAAGTTTGAGAGACATTAAGAATTACTTCTTTTAATCTCACTCATAAGTAAGTAAGCTATAGTATTTAATTTGTTGATAATTAGTGATATACTTTAGTTAAGATCCTCAAGCATTTATAAATTACTTACTATTTTTCACTAAGAAAAAAAAATCAAACCGTTTAATTCATCATTAAATAAAAGCTTAATTTTTTCTTACTTACAGTTATTTTTATGTCTGAAAAAGAAATTATGTGAGCTATATTTTTATTCAAAATTCCAACTCAATTAGACGTTATGAAGACGAGCAAGGCATGCGACACCTTTCCCCCGCAACTCCCAGTCTATCACCATGGTATTGCATTTTCATCGGAGTTATACGTGTATGTAAAATTTCAATTCGATTGGATGATAGAAAGTGGGTTTAAATCTGAGATTAAATTTTAACTTGGAATGACATACATAAGAACATAGCTAGTTAAATAAAACTTGGGGGAAAATTATCTACTGTTGCACCGAAAAAGACCTTAAAAACTCGCCAAGAAGAAAGCCATGTTGAGAAATGAACATTGGGAAGATACCAAGACAAAAATAGTACCTCACAAACGGATGAGTGCAAGTATGAAGTACTGAACTCTCTGTTTTGTATTTAATATAATATTTTAATGTTTAAAAGAGACATTTAGGACATTTTAAGATTTTGATACAATTTTTTTACCGTCGTAGTACTTTAAATTTTAATTTATGTAAAATATGAAAATGGAGCATAGTTTCCTCTTCTCTTAAAACATTTTCTATCGTTTTCCCACATTTTTTTTTTTTAAATTCTGATTTAATTTATTAAAATTAACGGATGTACTTAGCTTTCCGTGGGTGTCAAATGAGTTTTAAGACTTTGCTGTGTGATTAAATTATAAATCCAATGAATAAATGATTTTATCAAATATCTACCTAATGCATTATTCAACAAATTAAAATGCAAATCAAAGCAAAAAATAAACATCGATTGTTTTGTTCAATGCGTTGCGAATAATAGATTTCGGCACCAAAAGTGCTAACATTCTTTAATGGTTATTATATTATTCAACTATTAAAATTAAAGCGAACGATAAAGTATTGAAGTGGGTTCAATATTTAAATTGAAGCGAGAAATAAATTATTAAATTGAATAAATTTTTAACTAAATGTAATCATAGTTGTCTTAAAATGAATTAATTTTTCATTTGTTTTATTTCAATCCAATAAAAATGTAATTTATTTCGACATATTTTTGAAAATTATATTCCCTACTGGTGAAAACAGTTAACAAATATATTTGCAAAACCTTTACGAAAACAAGTTTTAAAAGTCATTAGATGATCATTTTATCGTTGACTATAACTATAGACCTCTTAGTGAATAAAAGCATTTGAATATAAATAAAAATTAGGTTAATACTATTCAAAAATAGGTTGTGAAATCATGATAGAAAAGTGGCCAAATTAAGGCAAAATACTTTCAACGCCCCGAAGACAAAAATGGTGACCTTACAGTTGTCTTGAAATTATGAATAAATTACACTTATTTCCCATCATCTGACAAATACATTTTAATATCCATCGATAGATGAAATGTCATTGGTTGTTAATCATTAATCATTGGTTGAAAAAAATTCATTTTTCATGATTTTCATTTTGAATAAATTTGTGAGAATTCTTTCATTGCTGTTATACATACATATTTTTAAACTTTAAATCAATTACTGTTAAAAGTAGGGATATGATAAACTTTCTTTATATATTTCATTCCTTAGTATGCAGATTTTTAATGATATTTTAAAGGATGTGAAGTTTCTAAGAAAAAAAGCAAATCAGGAGTGTATCTTGAACACTGGCTTGAAAAAGATAATCTCGGCTTATAGAACACTTCTCTTCTATATCGAATAAAATATTTCTGAACATTCTTGAGAAAAGTGGAGCGTATGAGAAGTGTAATATAAGAATAAGAGTATAGCACAAATAAGAAAGATAGTAACTCATGATAAAAGAAAAAGATATAAGGAAGTCATAGATTACTGTGAGAAAGATAGTATCTTTAAGAAGAAAATTCGTACACATCCGGGATAAAAATAGTAAGTGTAAGAAATGTTGTATAAATTTCTGAGAAAGGTCATAGTTGTCTGTGAGAAAGGGATTTAATTGAATGTTTATTTACGTCGTACTTAGATACAAAACGATTGCTATTGGCGGCGAACCTCGTAATTTTGAACCTCGGTTCAATGAAAATGAAAGTCCATGAGTTAGCACCTCCCTTTCTAAACTTCCACATCACGTCAAAGGAAGAACTTGGGGCTGTATCAGATTTGACGTGCATCAGCCCCGCTAATCAGCGGCTCTTTAGTGGCATCAAAGTTCTAATCCACTAATCGACGGAAAGAATCCCGGTTGTGATTTTTCGCTACCTTGGACATTTGCGAGAAAGTTAGCACACTTAAGAAATATTGTACGTTTCGTAAGAGAAGGTTGTACATGTAAGGAAAGTTATATACATTTCCATGGGAAAATGTTTATATGAAAAATTAATACAAATTAGAAACTTACCCGTACGCTGGAGAGGTAGTGCATGTCTGCCGCGAAGGTTTTAAGTATGTATAGAAAAATAATAAAGGTCTGTAAGAAAGGAACTACATATAAAAAAAGGTTGTATAAACGTAGTACATATTGAAAAGGCCGTATATGCCCATGACAAAGTAAGTGCTTGTAAAAAAGGTAGTACAAATCCTTTAGAAAATTAGCACATTCAAGAAGCAGGGGAGCAGACGAGAAAAAGATTGTACAAATAAGAGATGCGGTATATATCTACTAAAAAGGTAGTAGATGTATGTAATAAGCGTAGTACAGGTAAGAAGTGTTGTAGATGTAAGTAATGTAGGGCATGAAATAAAGTTTGCACATTTCTTTAAAGAAACGTAGTGCATGTAAGAAAGTTTATACATTTCTGTGAAAAATGAAATGCATGTAAGAAAGTCTACACGTCCACGGAAAAGTAGTATATATAAGAATAGGTCCGTAGACATAATTCTACTTGCAAATGGATCCATAGATCTAATTTAGTTAAAAGCCTCTGGATTTGAGATAAGATCTTGGATCGTGCGTTATGAATAAATACTAATTGTTAAGAATAGCTTTTAGATTGTGTTGTAGAATCTAAACCCACTACCCTAGAAACATTTAAATTATAATTTTCCAACCTACAGAAGTTAGCAAGCGGAAAAAAATCAGTTACATATTTCTGTTGTATATATTACGATTTCTATTTACTATTCTTATCTTAAATATAACTAAACAAAATACATTCCAGGAATCTGGGAATTACAAACTAAATAACTAAAATTGTTGCCCCATAAATTGAATAAATTAAGGTTCAATTTTAATAGATGTATGTAACCACTTTAAAGCTCTTTCGGTATTTCAATTTCTAATTTCATCCTAACGCAATAAAAATGGTTATTTTTAAGAATATATTGAAATATTACTCATGATTATATGCGAAATTCTTGTTAGATAAATGGGTATTAAGATGCATTACAAAATTCTTCATGTAATACCATCGTAACACCAAGGAATTACGACACAATTCTACCCAAAAGTAAAAGAAAAGAATGCGAGCGATTCAATATCCACATCTAAATTTCTAATGGTATTTAATGAGAAATGCACTTATAACCACGAATATATTGCGAAATGTTATGGCCTTCTCTATGTCTCAATTTTAGAAATCTCCCTCCTAATTACGAAAGCAGTTATAGAGACATGGGAAACACACACACACACAAATCGTCCTTTTCACCTCAAACTCTAAAAGCAACTCAAATATTTTAAAAGCTTCGAGAAATCTGAAAGGCCAGGCGAGAAAAGAGTTTTAAAGCACTTCAAACGGAGAGACTATGAAATTCCCGGCTGTGAAAATGGTCTTACGAAGTGCTGTAAAATGCTTCAAAAGGACACGAATCAACTAATGCGTGTTTTTTGGAAAATCCGAGGATTTGGATTGGAAACGGTTTCTGGATGTGATTGTCTGCGTTCATCTAAATCTCGGAAAATATGTCTCGTACATTGAAATTATTTCACGGTTCTCACGGAGAGACGTTTGAGAAGTGGATTTCGGGTAATGCAATCGACGTTTTAATGCAAAATTCTTCATATATTCATCTTTCTTTTTGTGCAACCAGAAATTTATTCAATATTTTTTAACGATATTAATTATTTATTAATTGTAGAGAAATTCGAAACAATACAAAAATTTCAATATTTTTAAATTTTTTATTAATTAATTGTAGAGAAATTCGAAACAATACAACATTTTTTTTTACATTGCATTACACTTAATCACAAACTCTCTCTCTCTCTTTCTCTCACTCTTGAAGTAGCAGTGGTAGTCTAGGAGTCATGGTTGCTAACCCTCTGTTGGCTTTTTTTTTTCCGTTGAGTCATGGGTTCAAGTCCTGGTGCAAGTTAAAGCGCTCTGCGTAGAGTAGCTAATGTACGTTCTAACTGTCGGAAATCCATGTCCTCCCCTTGGTGTGGTGAGGAAGTTAGGCGAGTGGTCTCTCAGCTCAGGTGTCGTCCTCTTCGCTTAACCGAGGTTCAAGTTACGATGAGACGAGCCTTCAACAATCCCTGTGTTGCTTTTCAGTTAATAAATAATCAAAAACTCTCTCTTTTTTGCTTTATATAACACAATCATTAGAGCGTTTGGCGCTTGTAATGGAAGGCTGAGTAGCTATGGTTTCTAGCTGATGGGCTGTACTATTTTCGTCTAGTCGTGGTTCGAGTCCTGGTATCACTAAAGAAGCGATGTGTAGTAAGGTAACTCACTGAAGTATTGTGCATTGATAGTTTTGCTTTTTTATAAGAAGTTTAAAAGCATAAACCCATTCGTACCCCAAAAAATTGTCACCATGGATTTCTCGGTCATTGATATCGTCTTCATATCCTTTGAAGCCGATTCTTCGGAAGCAACCCATTTTTTAATTATTTCATGACTTGTGGTGTATAATGGTGAATATGGGTCTCAATGACAAACATAATTTGTCATAAATGATGAGGACAGCTTTCACAACTAATCCGGGAATCAGTGAGGCACCTTTTAACGGATAGCACCATTCATTGGTTACACCATATTGCCTTCAGTTGTTAAACATAAAACTTTTTGAACAAAAATCGTTTGTGGGTATGGTAACACTTCCCTCTAACTACTGATAACTTAAATAATGTAGTAGTATATTTAATATCTTATATACGTAATTAATTAATCAGCAATACATCTCGAGCGAAGAGCTAGCTCAGGAGAGGTTCCAACAACGAAGCAGACAGGAGTTGTGCCATACTTCTATCTCGGGTGCTCTAGATTTTTGAAACGATAGAAGTTGTCTCCTTGCTTATATTTCTATGAATAGTCTCATGTATCTGGTCTAACCACCAGCAAGTCAAAAGATTTAGAAACTTATTCCAAGTTGGCTTAACACAATTTAGCCAGTTAATATATGATTACATTCATTTGGAATAGAATGCTTTTCAAAAGCAAAGAAAGGCATGATGGGACATTTTTGTTTTTTATTCTACTTATTAAGTAATTCTATCCAATTTTCAGGTCTTGTTTGAATACTTAAGCTCGAGTTTAGATGCGTGCTCAGCAAGCGAAAGGAAATCTAGAAAAAGTCTCAAGATATTGCTTTCCCTTAAAAAAAAATTACAAAGTTATTCGGAAAAAAAATCTGTTAGGCAGCCTTATAGTAAACTATTTCCACACTTGTGACAGATAATTTTTTCTTCATTTCTTAAAACTGCGTAGTGATTGAACCAATAATTACAACTTATACTTTTGTATAAGGCCCATTGAAACTTCGAGAAGTCCAGTCATAATTTCAAATTGAATTTTTTCTCAACTATTGGAGGAAAATTCAAGATATTTTCCATTCAAAGGATTTATTACACGAGTCTTTTGATTAGTTTTTGGTTAGAATGGTTAGTTAAAATTCCTCTTTTTTTGTAACTGTATTTAAAGGTACTTTTTTCTCAATAATATACATTTTATAAGATTTTTTTGAGTCATTAAAACCGAACAAATTATCTATCGGTTAGTGCAAGAAATTTGAAAAGTATTCATTAAGAAATCGTTAAAATCAAATGTTTAAAACACTTATTTAATATTAGTAGACATATTTGTTAGCCCCATAATTCAGAAATACTATAGCGAAACTATATAAAATTTTGAACTCAGGCTTTTTTCAAGATGAGAATCAATCATAATTGTTATTTAACCTATTTAATCAATTTATTAATACCTTAATTTTGAGTTCCTTTTAAATGATTCGCATAGCTATTAATTTCTTTTCAGTTGCATTGACAATTAAGTAAGCTATTAGGGTCTCCTATTTTTTTGACAATTGCTACTAATACTTTATTTTTCTTTAAAAAAAAGATGTATATCAATTGAATATAAAATTATGTTATGTCTAACAACTGAGTGACATTTGCAGCTATTTTGATTACAACACAAAATCTGTAAAATTCACGTTAAATCACTTAATATTTATTAAATAATTTTAATAAATATTTGTACAATTTCTTTTGGTATTTTTTATTAAATTAACAGAAAGAGGATAATGTAATTAAAAGTAGATCATCTGTGTGTTTAACAGGCCGCGGTAGCCTAGTGGTCATGACTTCGGATTCGTGGTCGGCGGTTTTCGTTCAGTCGCGGGTTCGATCCTTGGTCGCTGAAATCCCTCCGTGTAGCCGGGGTTGATGTACGTTAAATCTGTCGGGGCCCAAAGTCCTCCCGTTGACGTGGTGTGGAAGTTAGGAGAGGGGGATGCCAGCTCAGGCGTCGTCCTCGTCACTTGATCGTGGCTCAAAATTACGTGGTCGTTGCCTATAGACCTTGTGTTGCTTCTAATGCGACGTTAATATAAACTAAACTAAACTGTGTGTTTAACAGAGAATAATAAAAAAAAATTATGTCTAATATATAAACGTAACATTCTTTCTTAAATGAAATTGTACCATTGTCTATTCTAGAAAAGAGTAGAAAGAAGTTTGAAACTAAATCGAAATGACAAATAATTATTCTCGCGTTAGCTTAATTTGCGTAAATACGATTTGCATTTGATACCTTCAACTATGTCACCCTTGACAAAGAGACAGTTTAATAATTTATTACATCCTTACTTTGTTCCTTTTGAGCAGTTTTCAACTAAATCAGCTAGGAAAGTAATTCTTATCCATGTCTTTGTTGATTTCTTAAAATTTTATCGAGACACTAGTCTTGCCAAAAAGATCGAAACCATTTATTGTACAATTAGAAAATTGGAAACCTTTTTACACATCATGCACGGCTTTTTGAATGAATCAAAATATTTGAAATAAATCCTTTTAGCTTCTATTTGGTACATATTTTACTTATAATCTTTTGACACATTTGCTTAATCTTAAGATGATTTTATTTTAAACGCCAGTAAACCATTTAACTGTGAAGAATCATTGATTGGAAACACTTTTCGGGGGAGAATATGTCTGACAAAATGGTTGAAAATCTTCTAAGCCAGAGGCGGAGATCCTGTACCTTTCTTGGCTAACGAGAAAAGTGTCTTGAATGGATCCAAATTTTACAAAATAATCCAATCATTTTCTATTTATTATGCATTTTTCGTCTTTTATCAATATTACTAAAATATTTAAATGCCTACTTATTTCTAATACTGAAACTAAAATAGTTGATGAAACAATAGTTACGGCTTACTAAAACTAAAAACTGAAAGTCACAAAAAAAACTATTTTGCTGCATGTAGTGATCATAAGTTATTTTTATTTGTTTAGAATACATACACATTGTTGTATTTGATGCAAGCTTTCTAAACAATCGTCAAAGTTGATTCAAAAGACTGAGTTAAATTTTTAATAAGATATAGTAATGTGTCTCATTTTATACGTACTTCATAAAAAGTTTTGAGTTTTAAAGAAAAGTTATTACGAGGCTCGTTCAATATCTTCATAAATATTCCATAAGATGGTGCTCGTAGCATCGAAAATGGTTTGTTTTTAGTAAGCATCACGATTCACTAAACAGCTGTTTAACTGTCAGTTTTTCGTATTCGTGATCATGACATATTATGCACCTCAAAATTTCTTCGTCATAACTTTTCCGGTCGATGAGACCATATTTGCCTTTTTTGAAAAAGATTCATCGGAAGCAGCCAAACGCTTTTATTCTTGCTTGACTTCCGGTGGATAATGATGAAATCAGATCTCACCGACGGTGACAACTGGACAAGGTAGCAATGAAATTTTGATTTGGTAGCAAATGACTACCAAATGAAAACTAACATCTGAATCAATGTCACATTTTTTTCGGCTACATTTAACAGATGGTAGCACCCAATGGTAACAACAATTTACCTTATCGATGCCTTTTGTCTTCAAATACAAGTAATTTTCGAACCATCCTCGCATATAACATTTACCACATCTCTCTGCTCCCCTGCATCAAAATATTACGAATCACTCATCAACTCCCCGATTCGAGTTACTGTGAACGAAATTATTTACATCATAGCATGGGAAAGATATATATACTTCTATTACAATACTTCAACTCCCTTTCATAGCAAAATGACTTTTATGTGAAAGCGTAAATATTGTGCCACTCCTCAAAATCAAATCTCGAATTCAGCTACAGTAAGCTACTGGTTAGCTACCGTAGACTACGGACTCGAAACAGTCATTTATTTTGTCGAATCGATTGTTCGAATCCTGATGCCACAAAAGACCCACCACGTAGTGAGTCTGATGAAAGTTAAGTATGGTCGAGGTCCCATGTCTGCTCATGGGCGTCTTGTCGAAGCTTGGAGAGTGAGGTATCGTCTTCGTCACTTGATTGAGGATCAAATTTACAATGTCCATCGCCAATAACTCCCGTGTTAATTAACAACACAATCACGAAGCTTGGTTCCTGATCAGTACAGTTTATTTTTCTGTTGTGAAAATTGGAAATTTATTTCTACTTTTGAGCTGTTTCCATGTTAAAATAGTATTTATTGAATTTTCTTGTCTTCAGGACCTTGAATTTAACAATCGTTTTAATTAATTACGAACAATTTTCGTCTATATCGAATATGTAGTTTGTCTTGATGTATTATTGATCTTACATTCAACATTCCATTATCCATTCATTAAATTGTTTACATTACATACAAATCGAACACTAGAGAAGATTCCTGACATCTACACCTTAATTAAGAAGTTCATTTCATCATGGTACGAATAATAGAACAATCCATTAGAGCTACCAACAACGGAATCTGTAACTCTAAGTTAGCATTTTAGTTTTCCCTCTTGAAGATTCATTGAGAATAATGACATGTTCCATTCCAGTAGGGAGGAGGAGAGAAGAATAAAATAGCAAACAACCTTACCGATGCGATATTTCATGCTTAGCGAAAACGCGATAGTAAAAGATTCCGCTTTACGGGAGGAAGCAGAGCTCTTCTCGTGGTTTTCGATTGTATATCTCGTGGAATAAGAAATAAAGTAGACGTCTTGTACTTGAAACCAATAAGATGAACAAATTATATGGCTGAATGTGGTAAAACGTTTACAAGACAATTCAAATCAAAATCAAATGATTTATTCTCCCATGGCTATTTATCTCTATCACAATTTTCTTAATACTTAATTTTCTTCGATACGGTATATAAAATAAAATTTAAAACCTTAAAAATATTCTGGCCTCGTTAACATGAGGTTACTAAACCGCGAAATAAGGGCACAGGGAGAAACAGTATTAATATAAATTGGCGACAAATCAAAATGTCTAAACAGACACTTGTCAAGATTAGTGTTTTCTGCTGTTCTAAATCATTTTCTGTCCACTTCTTTACCATTATCAGAGTTGAAACTATCTGTCGAGTTTTATCCCCATTTTTAGCTGTACACGCAGGATATGCTCTCGGGCAATTTCTGCTTGACTTGCTTCTTTCTATTTTATTTAATAAATAACATTGAGTTTTTCCTTGTTCGAATAAAACTTTTGTTGACGCTTATACTTTATCGACATTTTTTTAATTGTTAAGGAAATCACTGCCACAAGAAAAATCTAATTGTTAAAATTTCATCAATATAAAAGGATTTAACATATTGCTAATTTCATTGGTTCCGAGATTTTGAAAATAAAATCTTACAACAAAAATACACAATGTATTAAAAAAGTTCTACGACTCATACAACTCACCCGGACCATATAACCTAGAAGATAGACGTGTATTTAGAAATAAGCTTCTACATACTCAATACATTATCCTGAAAGAGTGTAGAGGTCTGAAAACATCTTTTAGAACACCTATTGAGATGAGAAGAACTATTGAGCTCCGAAGTCATCACCGCTTCTATCTCCTATTTCGGCTCATACTTCTTCCCCTTGATCGTCAATTTCACTTTTTGAGAAATAAAATATAGTTTGGCGTTATTACGGATAAGGTGATACAGTGGCTGCAGAACACAACCAGCGTTCTCGCCCAAATGTGTTGCACAACGATGGACTTGTGCACTGTTCTGCCAGATGCACCAATCTCCGCTGTCCAACAAATAAGGCCTCACACGACAATCAAATGCCGACTGTTTCTACGGCTGGCCCAAAATGTCTTAGTAGAATACCCCAGTCATAGCAGAACTTTGACGAAGAAATTACGTTCCACAAGCATAACATTTTCTTCATCTGACTCAAACATAGACTACCTGATATCTCATCATCTTCGATTGAGTATCTTCCAGCTTTAAACATTTAAAACCAATCAAATACTCAGGAAGACTCGCAGCATTGTTACCACACGTATATTTAATTATTTTGCAGGTTTCCTCTTTAGGCCACTTTCCCGATCTCAAACAAAACTTTTAATGCTCGTTGTTTTTTTAAATGACATTGACGCAAATTCCCACTTTGTGCGAAAGAAAGAAATTTGTCAGAAATAAATGTAACAATCTCGATACGTGTAGCATAAGATCCCAGCTACTTTATCCCTTCGATTTTGTAGAGATAGCTCATTTCGTACTTTTCAACGAATTGGTGTCCTGGACGAATTGGTGTTACATGATTTTTGAATACACTATATATTCAACTTCGAAACATTTCTACTTTCAAGAAATGGTAATTTTTTTCATATAAAATGGAAAGAAAAATGTTATTAACGTCTACATTTTATACTAACTGAACAAAAGATTAATCTGAATTTCACGAAAGGAAAAATTAAAATAGTGACGTCACAATATCTAAGAGTGATATCGCAAGCGATTGCTCATCGAAAGATCCATAGTAAAACCACGTGTAAAGCAGTTTATTGTGTCACTTTACCTCGTGTTAACGAGATTCGACTGCAATAATCAAACTGAAAAAGGAAAGAGCATTCCTATGCAGAGTTATATTTATGAAAGAAAATATTTTCACTTGGAGGGTTTTAAGAAAGTATAGATTCCATTCCATAAATGTACATAATTTGAGAGATCTACCCCAAACCGAAGCTTACTTAAATTACTAAATGTATGATCCTACTTTAGTCCGGAAGAAAGAATTCTTATCCAGAAATAGGAGAAACAATATCACATAAATACAATTCATATTCCTGCAGAGAAGCGGCATGATTCTTAACATACAAACAGCCCTCTAGAGTAGAAAATAAATTCTCAAATAGAATAGGGGGTGAAGAAATAGGAATAGAATAAGGAGGGGGGGGGCGAGAGCAAAAATGCAAAAGATATAGGAGGGGATCTCCACTTTCTTAAAACCATCCACCTAAAAATATATATATATATACATATATATATTAAGGGTAGATACTGGGGGAAAGTGAAATGAATTATTAATAGAAAAGGTTACTACGTCTTGAACGAAATGGTGCATGCAAAATTTCAGCTCCAAGAGAGGGGGAAGGGAGGAAAGTAGAGGGAGTTTTCACTTGGCTACGTTTTTGAAAAGTTTTCGCCGGCTAACAGATTTCAATTCTTCAGCATTTCAAACCCACCCTCACTTTTTTTTTCTTTATCTTTTTCTCTTTCTCTTTGAGTATTTTACTTCGATTTTTTACAAAGATTTTTTTTTTTTAAGATTTTTTACTTTATGCCCATTTTGTACACACATATGTATATATGAATGAATCTTTAAAAGTATTTTTTATCGATAAATTTATTGTACGTGTCCTTTTTCTAAGCGTCGTGAGTTACGATCCGGATTCAGTCAGTTAGACGTGCGAGAAAAAAAAAGGAATTTTTTTTCCCTGAAAATAGTCATTTTTTCTTCTTCCACCGTCCATTTAGAATTTTTTTCATTGTTACCAACCTCTAGGTGCGATAATGGGGTGAAATTTAGATTGATGGAAATTATCCCTTACGTGGAAAAATAAGAATGGCATAATTTTCGCTTTGCAAAACAAATGATCGTTAGATACAAGCGGCTCCCCCTCCCAGTGGTAATTTGTACTGCACGTAATCGATATTTCATCGTTTGGAGGAAGCGAAAAGACGTACGTTTAGCGTACGATAAGAGTGCGACATTTGTTTTTTAATATCGTGCTACAAGTTATGCCCACCCAGAAATTGGTGGCATGTTTATATCTAAATGATTATTAGCCAGATGTGACTTTAGTTATTTTCAGTTATATAAACTATTATAATACAATTCTTATGAGTCCCTGGCCGATGTTATATATGATTATAGTTACATTTATATAGTTGACTATCACTTTATATATAGTTATATTTTAACTAATTTCAATGCTTGTAATCATATTTTTTTTATTTTATTAGTTACTAAATTATATATATATATATATATATATATCATCTCGATATGCATCTTGCTATCTAAATATCAAACGTGTAGCCGTGTAGCCTAAAGAGCAAAAAATAATGAAAGTCTCTATGGAATTACATTTTCTCCTCGACACGTTTGAATATATTTTAGAAAATTTTTAAAGAACCGAAAACCTGCAAGCAAATCATTCAACTAAGATGTAAATAAATTTTTAAGAAACGGAAGGAAATTGTAATTTCACAGAAACCATCATTATCTCTTTCGCATTCAAATTGATAAAATAGTGAAGATTTGAGGACAATAGTAGAAATTCCATAGGATTAACATTACGTTCATGAAATCAAAATGATCAATAGACATGCGTGTGTGTGTGTATGTGTGTGTGTGAGTGAGTGAGTGAGAGAGAGAGAGACTAAAAATTACATTCTTCTTCAAAATGTTTGCAGGAGGAGTTATCATTAATTTAATTGGTGATTTGAAAAATTTCATCATTTAAATTTAAATGAGAGAATACTTAAAAGTATGTGAATATTTCGCCCAATTATCTGCTCTTTTTAAGGATTAGAGTTGATTACAATTAACTCATATAAATTTTATTAATTATTATTATTTTAAATATATTATTCTTTATTTTTTCACTAGTTATAACATAATTTCCCTCCTCTTTCTTATTATATAGCCACGAACTTCAAAATGATTTCAGATGAGATGTCGTGTTTTATTTATTTACCTCATCAAAATTTTCAATTTTTAAAAGTTAAACATAAATGTTTACTAAATAAATTGCTCCACTGAAGATTTAAAATTAATTGTCTCAAAGTAAAAATAAATCTTGTAAATGAAAGAAGAGTTGTTAAAATTTTTAAAAAGAAAAAAATCGTTGTCTTATACGTTTCATTATGATTTTTTTCAACAAATGAAAGCATTGTTTCAGCGCACGTAATTCTAAATACAACATAATTGTCGTATCATGAGCATGAATGAGAAAAAATATAATCAAAGCTGAAGTTACTGAAAAATCCCTTTTATTCCCTCCCTAATTTCTAACAATATTACAAATTGATCAAACTTGGTTAAATCTAAACAAATGTAAACACTGTTTATTTAAGATTACTATGTCTATTTGTTTTAATGTAATGAAAATTGTTTTTGCTGTGCAGGTTAAATCGGCTGTTAGTACACAACACATTTTTGTTTATTTCTTACAATAAAACATTCATTTAAACATAATTTGAAACTAATTTTTGAAAAGCATTTTCAGATGTTTTATTTTATTTTTAAATCCTGTCAAACTTATTTTTGTGCTAAATATTCTCTGTTTCTTTTTTGTGTGTTTAGAATCTTAGTTGTTTATATTCTTTTGAAATGTAAATTAAATAACGATTTTCTTCTAAAATAAATATTCTTATATATTCTTCAAATCCAAACTATTTTCATTATAACTCTTTCTGCAAAGAGTTTGTTATTATTGTCTAATTTTATATAAAAGTAGCAAGATGTAAATATCAAATGATAAAATGTCTCCTACAGTAACAATTTTGTGTAAAAAGTACATAATAATTGATCAAAAAATACCTGTGTTTGGAATGGGAAATGGTGTATTAGGAATAGGAAACAAGAATGAGGTAAATAACTGTAGCGATTGAATTTTCTGTACCTAACAAATCCATCAGTATGGCATCCTTCGTGTCCCAAAAAAATTTCGCCGTCAATTTTTCTGGCCGTCTTCGCCTTCTTTGGAGTACCAGAAGTAAATCATTGTTTTGATGGTTGCTTGTTTTTAATGTAGAATGATACATCCTGGTCTCACAGATAATGACAACTCGACGCTATAGCAGTCATATTTTGAATTTTTAACAAATGACCACCAAATAGGAAAACTAACTTATGAATTAGTGCCAAATGTGTTTTGGAGTCATTCAATAGATGGAAGCATCTAATACTAATACTAGTGGGCCTTAGCAACTCCATAATTTGGTTTGAAATGGCTAATATATAGAATTTTATAAATTAAATTAAAGCTTTTTGTTTTAGTAATACTCTAAGCTCATCTTTATTTTTCGGCATAAAAAGATATTCAACTTTTCGTAAAGGAGAATTAAAAAAAAAAAACTTCTTCATAAAATAGTTGCATAAAAACCATACCTAATAATGCTCGAAACGGACATTTAAATTCTATACTAGTACAACTTTTCGACTGAACAAAGATATAAATCATTGGATTTAATTCCTTTATGTAAGTTTTTTCCCCTTATTTTCTTATTTTTATCATTTCTATAGTTAAGATCAGAATTTTGGAAAACAAGTGAATTGCTGATTGTAAAATTTTAAGATGTGGATTATCATTTTATTCAAATCGTCCGTGGCCGTGGTAGCCTCGTGGTTAAGACATCGGACTCGCGGTCGTCGGTTTCATTGAGCTTTGGTTCGGGCCTTGACCACTAAAGACCCGCCGCGCAGTCGGGGCTGACGCCCGTTAAATCTTTCGGGGCCCAAAATCATCCCGTTGACATGGTGTGGAAGTTAGGAGAAGGAGTCCTAGCTCAGGTGTCGTCCTCGCCACTTGACCGAGGTTCAAAATTGCGAGGTCTGTTGTCAATAGCCCCCGTGTTGCTTCTAGTGCGACGTTAATGAAATCAAACCAACCAACCAAATATTCAAATCGTCTCAATAGTGAAATCAAGACAAAAATTCAAATACAGCTCGAAAAGAGTATATTTGTAAATTATTTTGAATTTATGTAGATAGAGTATACAATTGTTTATCATTACTCATAAAGTGTATTTATGTTTTATACAATTTCTCCTTAAGAAAAATTTATAACTCATTAATTTTATTTAAAAATAACTATTTCATTAAATACAAAAAGATATCAAGCCTGAGTTTTTGTGAAAATAACTAAATGAATGAATTCAATATTATGATTGATACTTAAATGCAATTTGAAAGAGATTGAACTTATGATTGATACAAAAAAAAAGCGAAGCAAAGTACTAAAATTTTAATATATGTTCAGATAAGCTTATTAAGTAATTTTAAAAAATTAAGAAATTCGAATTGATTCCTGAGAAAAAAAAATGCGAGTTATTTATAATTATTCAACATCTGTTATTCTTAGCATTTATTATTAAACATCTATAATTACAAACATCTATTTTGCTATCTATCATCTATTTTTTTGTTATCTTTCTTTTGTTATCTATCTTTCATTTATTATTTATCATCGATTATCTATTTATTCTAATTTGCTATCTATCATCTATGTTACTTATCACTACTATTAACACCATTATTATTAACATATACTATTAATATTTATTAGTATTATTATTTAACATTTACTAAGATCATTAACATTTATTATTACATAACATCTGATATGTATGATTTTTTAAAATTATTAACAAAAATAAAATCAAGTAAATATAAAGCTATTAATTAAAATAGCTATTGAAAAATGGCTTAAAATACTTATTTCTTTTAACTATTATTTATCCTATATGAATAAAAAGTTACAGCAAACATAACATTTAAAGAAATGGTTCTTCATAAGCAATTGTCAAAGCTTCAAATTCTTCATCTCTCTTTTAGTAGAAAGTTACAAAATATTATAGAACAGTTTAGAAAGAACTTCTTAGAGATAAATATGAAATTTAACGTAAAAAAACTTATTTATACATGTATTAAACATAATCTACTCGCTCATGGATACAATATGAAAAGAGTAACCCGGAAAAATATTACCATGTCAATACAAACCCGTACTTTATCTTCACTTTCAATTTAAAACCAATCACTCTTACAACATTACTTCGCGTTCCTCTCGGCAGCTGCGTTATTAAAGTTTTGTCTCCACCGCCATATTGCCAGACGATTAAAATTACGATTAAAATTATCATACACAGTATCTGCTAGATGACACTGACTCCTCTTTGGAAGATATTTAATAAGGCATTCTCCTTCCAGAGGATATAAGACAGTTCCTGCCATTTTCAATGATTAGATTATGCGGCCCGAATATGCATATTCATCATTTTCAAAACGCAGGATTAAATTATGCGTGCAGATTATTCTTTTCATTTAGATTGTTGGCAACATGAGATCGCTACTTTTAATATTTCGTTGAACATCGGAGGTTCACTAGAGTACTCGGTATCTGTTTACAGGGCTGATGAATTTAAATTTAACTCTAGATAAAAGTTAATAAGGTTAGAAAGGGTGGAAGATGATCATGAATTGTAATTTAAGAAAGTAAAAACCTTTTTTAAGACGATTACGCTATTTAATGAATTTAAATTTTGAAAATTGTCGTAAGAGAAATGTTTTTTTTAACCGATTTATTTATCCGAATGTAATGAAGGAATCGCCGTTTTACAACAAATGAACACTTTTATTCAGAATTTGTTTATATTTTTTAATTAACGCGTAAAACTTTGCACAAATTTGAAATAAAGTGTTTAAAATAGTTTTCTTATTTGTATATTTATTAAATGAAGTGTTATAGATAGATTTGTATGCTTTTAATTCGTTCCAAAATCATTTTGAGAGATGCTCAATGCAAAAAAACAATATTTTCAGCACTTTTTTTAAAATTATTTTTATCTCACTATCATCATTCTTAAGTGAATCTCAAATCACTGAAAGTACGATGATGGCACAAACATAACTGTTTTTGACGATAGAAGACGTAGCTAAGACTTCATGTTATTCATTGCGTGATGCCAATAGTTAAAACAGCACCAAAATAACTCCAATATAATCGTGTGATCTTTTATTTTCTGTTGCACTGGATTTACCTTCTTTGATATAAGCACATGTGACTTTTCTCCGGGATATTAAAAGGAATGCAATATAAAACTAAATATGCATATATATATATATATATATATATATATATACTGTAGTTAAACCTTACTCTGTTAAGGGTAGCTTGTTTTAGGTAATAAAGATTTTACTACTTAATACACGCCTATTATAATATCTCTTAAAATATAAAAGGGTAGGGGCAGAAAAAAATTCAACAACTATGAACCCCTTAAATACTTTATTACCTCCTATTATATGCATTTTTTTCTCTCATTAAATCTTAAGACAATTTCCTAAATTGATTTCTCAATTTGATAGCTGTATAAATTCACACAATTCTCACTTCACCCACTTTTCCGCAAACACAATAGTACCCCTTTTGCAGCCAACAGATCCTAACTCCTTCTCATCCTGGCAACCAAACAAAACTGTCACACTCATTAAAGCCTATTCCAGCCAAGAACACGAATAATACTGCTAATTCCTGTCTTTTTTCTAATAATCTACAGCTGCCTGCAAATGGGGAACCAGCCTCTGAAATTATCTACCTATCTGAATCCAACCATTGATTTCGCCACTATAAAATGTCTATTTATAGGCAAGTTTCATCTTTAAGAACTCGAATACGGGCTTGAGAAACTCTGATATAGTTCGGTTGATTGGAAAAGAGGCAATGTGTGAAAAAAAAAAAGAAAAACTTTTCGGTGAGGCTTAGAAGCATAAACGTAAGCAGCCCTTTCTAGAGTTGAAACAAAAAATAATGCACAGGTATTAGTAAAATCTAATTACTGATTTCCTGACAACCAGGAAAAACCACTGAGCTATGCCATATAATTTATAAATAATGACTGATAGATTTCAATTGACGAAATCTTGGATTGTTTATATTCGTCGCACTTAGGGCTACTGCTGACAGACCTCGTCATTTTCAACAACGCTTAAATAAAGAGGACGATATTTGAGTTGCACTCCCTCTCCTTACATCTATACCACGCCGTGGATGGGTATGCAATCTCGACCGATTTCTAGATAGTAAAGTGCACCAGCATCGCTATTCACGAAGATGTTGTAAAGCCCTGATATTATTTCCCTTCTTTTCCCTTATAACTCTTATCTATGTCATGACAGTGGTAACTTTGTGGTTATGGTCATGAACATGTGTTGGGTGTTGATTCCTAGGTTCGAGTCCTGATAACTCTGAAGACTTGCCATGTTGAGGACTGCTGAACGTTAAATCTGTTGCGGCTCAAAGTCCTCCCAAAGGCGTGGTAGGAAAGTTTAGAAAGGGATCCCCCGTCACTTAAAGAGTGCCAAAATTCCATGATTAATCGCCAATAACTCTCGCGAGGCTTAACGTTAATAAAACAATCTTACATATATAGTGTCACTAAATAATTGTCAACTGAATAGGAATTCAAACAGTTTTAAGATAATCAAATAACTTTATTCAGATCTATAAGTAATCAACAGTTATTTGTTCAGCTATTCATTGAGTGGATACACCCTACATGTGTCAGATTTTAACTTTTAGTATCGGAACCAATAGGGTTCAAGTCCTTTTTAGATTTAGAGATTAGGGGTCCATTCATCGACGACATGCATCTCTTTTCTGGCTGATCACTACTACAATCTTTAATATATATTAAGTATCTTTCAACTCACTCACTCACTCACTCACTCAATCTACTAACTAAAATACTAACTTCGTATTAAGCTGTTAAAGTGTTAGTTGAAGATTAAAAGGGGGTATGTAGAACCTACGTCATAATGTGTTCTTAGCCAATGCTAAATAATTAATATCGACTAAGAGATTTTTTTTTTCTTATCTAACATTCAAACTGATATAAATATAAAAAATCCCATTTTATATTTTGTTGGATACTCAAATTTTCATTGTATATTTTGTTAGCTATTGTTTTAGTCACCGACAAAATAATCACCTGAGAACTTTTCAAAATTTTATCATTAACTTTTTTGCGTATATATTTGATGCCTGCTTTCATCAGTAATGAATTTAATTTTCAGAAATATGTTGTTAGAGATTTCTCCTAAATATTTTTATCTAAATATATTTGATACCAGCTTTCAACAGTAATGAACTTAATTGTCAAAAATAGGTCATAAAATGTTTTTGTTTATTTTTCAATTAGACTGAAATAAAACATGTAAAAATTAAGAATTTTTACATTTAGTTTAAAATACATTCAATTTAATAATTTATCGTTTACTTCAATTTTTATTACATTTAGCTTAAAATATTATCAATTTAATAATTTATTGTTTGTTTTATTTTAATATCCGAAAAAATTAATGCTGAAAATTTCGATATACTATTATGATTTGTTTTACTTGTATTATTTAATTGAATAATTTTACAATTATTTATAAAAGTTAAACCTTTGGTTGCTACACCTGCTCTGCAAAACATTGAATAAAACCTTTTTTATTTTATTTTATTTTATTTTTGTAACTAAATTCCCTCCCCCTAAAAAGGAAGATCAGAATCTAAGCACCTCACCCCCTTTTCTGTTCTTTATCTAATGTGGATCTCCTACAATGTTATTAATTTAACACGAAATATTTATAAACCAATTAATGAAGTTTAATGATGGTTTATAATGTTTAAATATATTATAAGTATCTTAATATATATAATTCAATATTAATAAGTTTTGATTTGAATTGAGAGAGTTCTAAATTTTGTCCTTTTTTTATTTTTCTATTTAAAAAAATGCCATGCCGATTTCGTAGATGCATTATTTATGACAGTTTGATGAATAGAATGTTCAAAAATTGAATTTTAAAATTATAAGCAATAGTACTACGCCATTTTTAAAAAAGATCGTGTTCTTTCATAAAATGTTTTTTTTTATAAGAAACTGCTACAATTCCCTCAAAATCTACTATTTCTACTAACGTTAACATTTAGCACATTATGAAATTATGTTATTTCCTGTAAGAAGAAAAATTATTTTCTTAATAAACACTCATAAATTTTGAGTTTTGTACAGTATTTGTATAAAAATAGAGGGAAATTTGAATCACAAAAATTTATTTTTTTATTAATTTTCAAAGTAATAATTACCTTTAGAATATAGAACGTTGTGTGAATAAGGATTATGCGAAATGTTAAAGTTAAAAATGCACATTTTATGTAATATATAGCTAAAAGTAAGTACACGACTTAGGAATGTATTGAATTAGCTAGAAAGATCGTGCTGAGGTTCGGTAGGTAACGTAAGAGCAGGTCTGAATATATTAGAATGATTGAAAACGAATGTCATGCATACGTACTCTAAAAGACGATATTTAGGAACAATTAAGAAGAAAAGTTTGGGTATGATACGTTAGCCGTTAGAAGTTTTATACGCCTGAAAAATGGAAGCAAACAAATTTCCTTTTAGACATTCAAAGTTTTTTTTTTTACTGGAAAGACAAAAATGCCCCACAAGGTGCAAACAAGAAATGCCCTGTTTATAGAGTAAGTGCTGTAGCGGAAAGAACGTTGTAAGAGTGGTTTACTAGGTTTAAAACTGGTGATTTTAACCTTGAAGATCAATAACGGCTAGGTAGACTCTCCATCACAGATGAAGATCAGATTAAAACACTGATCGAGAATAATTCACTCTGTACGACACGTAAATGAGCAGAAACGTTAAAAATTTCGAATTCCAACATCCACGAGCATTTTAAAAGTCTTGGTAATATAAACCATTTTGATGTGTGGGTTTTCCACGATTTAACGGAGAAGAATCTGATGGATCGCATTTACATTGGCTACTTGCTCAATAAACGCAACGCGGAGACGCGATTTGTGAAGCAGTTAAGGAGATGAAAAATGGATAAAGGTCATAGGAAAAGCGGAATGAATCAGCATTAGTCACCCGAAAAACCGGTCATCATCTGAAGAAGATCAAGTTTTGTGTCTAGTGATATTGTAAAAGAATCACCCATTATGAACAAAAACATTTGTAAACACTACGTAACCAGTAACATAAACATAATCAGTAAATACTACGTAGCACAAAACCAGTTGAACAAAAGCATCCAGTAATGGCGATTTGGAAAAGCGTCGTGTTTCATCGGGACAATGCGCTACTACATGTGTCTTTGACTACTCGAGAAAAGTTGTCAGAGCTTGAATGGGATATCCTATCACATCCCCCATAATTCTACAGACATCGCTCCTTGAGTTTTCTATCTGTATCAATCATTACAAAATTCCCTAAATGAAAATTTCCATCACTTTGGTCAAGATAAAAAAACTCTCATAAGAAAATGGTTTTCGACAAACAATCTGAGAGGTTCTGGAAGGACAGAATTTTTAAGTTGCTTTAAAGATTGAGAAAGTCTGTGGAACAGAATGACACTTATATCATTTAAGAAATGTATACCAAAATTTAAATGTGCTGCGTTTTAATTTTCCTTCAAAATCAGAACTAACTTTCCGGACAAACTAATAAATAGAAGTATTTATTATTAATTGCTTATACATAATTATTTCCGTTTATAAACGATATTTTCTTTACATTAATATACATGTGTTGGAATGTTAGACTATGATTCCATCTCTTTTAATTTAGGAAAGTAAAGAGACTATTTAAACTTGGCATAAAATAAGCTCATTTTTCCTTATGGAAGGCATTTCAGTTACGTGTAATGCAACTCCCTGTTTTCCAAAAGATATTCGACAAAAGCTTTACACGTTATTTATTTACGGAAATTCCCCTGACTTATTTTTAACAAAATGTTACTACTCCATATTTGTATAAGAAAAATGCTGGAAAGATAAATCGTTACAACTAATTATGAGAGTTACCACCGGTAATAAATGATGCGAACACCTACTTTCGAGACCTTCGCTCTCCTACACACTAATGAGATTGAGAGCGTAATTTGACTAACATGGCAGTTTCATTCATGGGGAAACTTTTTCACTTCCACTTTCTCTACAGTTTCCGGAATAACTTCAATATGCTCTGGCGGATGAGGTTACCATAGGTTTTCTTTCAATATATCTAAGATGAAGACAACATTTATATCGGAAAAAATTATTTATTCATTAGGTTAAATTTCTTTTGTTTCTTAGTAATAATTTTTCCAACATTTTTGACATATTTCAGTGTCAATAAACAATCTTCAAATTGTATCTCGTAGGAAAATTATTTGCGTTTAATTTAATACTTATTTTGTACATTTATAATAATTCAGTAATATAAATAAATAATTGAAATAATTAACAAAAGTTACTGTAGAAACAGAAATTAAAACATGTGAAAAGTTTTTTTTTTAAAAAAAATGATAAACAAACTTACAGCTAATTTGTTAGAATATGGAAAGTGTATAAGAAAATAAAGTTTTTAATTGCTTAGAACAAAAGAAAAATTACACAATAAATTAGACGAGGAACAGACCAATAAACCCAAAAGAATGCTAAAATAAATAAATAAAGACAAAAAGATAAATTTCAAATCATGTATAATTACAAACTAAGACATAAAAACAAATAAAACCAATAAAAGAAAAGCCCAAACGAAAGTGAGATATATCATTTATAAATTCTGAACCTGGTTTTTGACAGTTTAGCTGGTTAAACAATGATTTTACGCAAAACTTTGAAGCATCTAAATTCGATAAATTCTATGTAAATTTAGAATTACGCGTCAGAATTTATGTACTTCTCTTAATTACATCAAACAATTATATCGGAATTAAATTTTAAGCGAAACGTAATTAAAAGAGGTATTGAATATCATACGTAATATAATGGATCAAAAGATTCAATGATTCCAAAGGATTTTGCATTTCCTGCCTAAATAAGCTAACCTTAATCTAGTGTTAGAGAGTGTGTAAGAATTCTTGTACTTCTCCTTATCTTATCAAAAAAAGATACTAAAAAATTAGTTTTTCACAAAAGTCATCTAAAAATATTATTGAACAGGCCCCTCGCAATTGTAACATAACATTACATTATTTTACAAAAGACTTAAAAGCACACGCATATAACATTTATAGAAGATGTGTTCTTTTTTTTTTCTTTTTATGCAAAATGGATTAAATTATAAATTAAATCAGATCCTTAAATTTTAGATAGTTTGCAATGTCTTGGACCAATTTTAATTACCTGTCTAATATTTATCTGGCTAAGAGTGACAATATACATACGTGTGTGTGTGCGCGTGAGTGTGTGTGCGTGCGTGTGTGTGTGTGATTTCTACATTTTGAGATGCCTTCCAAAACCAGTCGGCTAGCACAAGCTAGACGGAAGAGTGCAATCAACAGAGAAAGACGTGCGATCTGATAGTTCTTTAATTGTATAATCAATAGTTCTATTTTAACTTAGTAAATGATGTACAATAATATGTGGTTTAATTAAATCTCATCTTCTAAATATCTGTTTTGTTATTGAATCCAGAAAACCCCTAGACATCTTTAAAACGAGCCATGTACCCCATTTCTGTAGATAGGATTCTACACACACACACACACACACACACACACATTCACTCTCACACTCACACATTCCCTGAGACTAACCTGCAGAGATGGCGCTCTGTAGTAACCAGTAACTCAGGTTTTCAGAGACTAACTGTTTTTGAAACGTAAGTCAAAATTTCCAAATGGATCTTGACCAGAAAACAGCTATTATCGAGGTTGGAGAAAGTCGTTTTGTAGTCTTGTTTAAAAAAATGGAAAACCTGAGTTTCATGGTTCTGATAAAAACATTGTTTTTTGTAATGCAAACTACCGTGCCAGAAAACTAATGGATTGAAAATGTTACCTGACTCTAATCCATCAAAAGCAATGATTGTCGGTTGCGGTTTGCCTGAGTTAAGTGGTCCACTGCACAAATGACGCGGAACTGTAGACTGTGGAGCTGTTACACCGAGAAATGTGGAAAGGAAGTGACAAAAATTATAATGAAAGATCGTAAAGTGAAGCTCCGTGAGATTTCTGAGATGACACAGATATCATATGGAAGTGTATTTACTATCCTTCATGAAAAATTGAGCATGAAAAAGGTTTTTTCGAAGTAGGTGCCGCGATTGCTTTCGATGGAACAAAAACAGCAACGAGTCGATGATTCAGAAAGCTGTTTATTGCTATTTACTCGCAACAAAAAAGATTTCTTGCGAAAAGAAAGAAAAAAAAAAAAAGATTTGGAAAAGCTTTGGAATGATTGTATCACCCTAAAAGGTGATTAACAAAAGGTGTTATGTTGATGAATAAAAAAAAAATTTGCAAAAAAAATGTTGTTTTCAATGTTAGTCTCGGGAATTATTGATCCATGTGTTATATATATATATATATATATATAGTGCAAAATTTGTAAAATTGAAACATTTCCTATTTTGCTTTTAAAAATATTTATATTTATAATCTCTAGTATTTCATATTAGGAACAAGTATGTAACAATTGCCAATTGTACTCACATAGTTTAAAGCTAGTTGAATTTCTAAATGATAGTGCACTTGAAGAATAGCATTACTTTACATAGATAATTTAAACAAAATACACTGATTGAGTTTTATTTTCTCTACATTTTGGTATTTTGTCACCAACTATAAGATTACTTATTTTTGTGCTACTTTGCCGCTAGTGTAGGTTGTCTTAAAGTAACTAATTTTATCAAGTATTAATATTACATTGGTTTCTATACTCATCAGAAATTTAAAAATTATGTAATTAGCAATCACTTATAAATAAATCTTTTTATTCAATGTGGCTATTTTATACTACGCATCAAATAATCGCCCCCCCCCCCAAAATGAAATTTTTATCTGATAACTTCTCAAATACACAAGCACACACACATATAATGATAATACTTTCTTATTAAATCATACCTTACGAGCAACCAACATGTCTTATCAGATCGTACAGTGAGATTAATAAATAATTTTCGACGGAATTACAAGCCCCCTTTCGATTAAATCCCCTATCAAAACACTCATCCTACCTCCCGTCACAAACTTCACTGATTCCGCCATGTTTAAAAGGAAAGGCCAGTGAGCAATAAGGAAAATTATTCAGAGACTAAAGGATTTCTAAGGGCTCTTTGCATCTGAGCGAGTTCGCAAAAGACAAGTGTCATAATTTATCCCCTTTCCTACGTAACCTGCATGAACCAAAGTGACACTCGGTTGGAGTGGATTTTATTATTAAAATTACGAAAGCTTGTCCATCGAGTGCTTTGGTTGTCGATTAAAATTCCACGAGAGCTTTGGTCCTTGTAGGACTTGACCCGGGCCTCTCGTCGGGAGGAGATTAATGAGAAGATATTGTCTCAGATCAAAGGCCTGGGCCGGGACAAAAGGGATGTTGATGCAATTTACCGTTTCTCCGACGAAGAAAAACAAAAGGTCAGGAGCGTAGAAAACAATGGACCTGCCACTGTCAATAAAAGAGCCCACCGACATTAATTGGGTTTGGCATTTATTTGGGCTCCGCTGACGACAATAGATGGCGCTGGTTCCATGTGCGAAATTAGCTGTTGCCGAAATAGAGATAGTAATTTTCACCCTGTTGAGTTAATGGGTGTGAACCTTTTTCGCAAAGACAGGTTACCGGGAGCTTTTAGTTGGTGGAAATGGCACCAATTGTGTGAAAACTTTCAACCAACATGTTTTTTTTTTTTTTTAACTGTACAACGAATCATTTCCTTTTTATATTTTTACATCTTTCTACCTAAAGATTTAAAAGTAGTTTAAAACACACCGTCACAGAAAAAAACTTGCTTATTAGAATGAAATAATATGATTTATTTTTTAGTAATTAGAAAAACAAATAATTCGACATTTGTTTCCAATCTACTCTAAAGAAACGTACTCTATTTTACTTGTAAACATTTTAGTTTCATAAGGATACAAAATAATTGTTGTATAAAATTTTTTGATAGCAAAATCGTACGCAATACATTCTTTTTCGGTACTTTTACTGAATAGATTATATAACATTAGTGTACAATTACAATATCCTTATACCACATTTCTGAAAAAAAAAAAAAAAAAAATTTGAAAGAGCCGTTTATTCAGTGTTGCCATATAAAAATAGTAAAATTTCACCAAGTTATAATTCATATTTCCTTAAACTGACACTACTTTGTGAATTTGCCCCAATACAAAATGTTGGCTGAACTATTGAGTCATGGAAATAGGTTCCAGAATAAAATTATCCTTAAACCAAAGAGTATACTCTGTCATCTCAGTTTTTAGTACTTTGTATTGATTTGAGTGTTTATTATCTATTCATCAACATTCATTAAATATTCTAATCGATCAGCTTTAATTGATCTGTCCTTTATTGACTTGTAAGAACTGCCTTAACGATTTGTCAACTAAACTTTCGTCAGCTAATTGTTCTGATGGATCCTGTTCGTTAAGCACCTAGAAACGCATCTTAATCACTTACTTTGCAAAATTGTTTTAATAGGACCAGTACAAGATATATATATATATATATATATATATATATATGAAGGAAATGAAATATATTAATAACTTTTGGATATCAGATACTTTTAGTTTAATGTATTTTATACAAATATTTTACTCATATAAGAGCCACACCACTCAACTAAAAGCCGCACGTGGCACTTGTGAGCCAGCCTTGTTATATCATTATTTATTCAGTCGCTGAATTAAAATTTTTCTTTAAAGTTTATCAAAATTTTATTCAAGCTTGACAAAAATAGAATTTACTAAAGTAGTATCGGCTAAATTTTTAATAAATTTCATTCCCGTGTTTGAGTTATAAACTAATTTTTTAGTTTCCGTATTCTGTGTGTAATGTTTTTCAATATATTTTACAACTCGTAAAATAATTGAATTGCTAACTAGTATATAACCATAATTATTTATGTGTTTATAATTCGTCTACCATTTTCTAAAAGAAGGTACATAACATCATTTTTGGAAAATTACCCATAATCATAAATCATGCTAATAAGTGTCTTTAATATAGTTTTGTATCCATTTTATTTTTCTTCTTCTATCTGATAATTCAGTGAAAACGTTCGCACGGAAATTATATCTTCCGAAAAATGTCTTTTAAATGGAATGACAATAATTAATACGAAAACACTGAACACGAAAAATCATTTAACATAAAATAATACCAAAATCGCGATGAAATACTAAATTATTTCATATATTTTTATCTGTAAACATTAAACAAAAAACGCATAACTCAAGGAAATTTCACAGTTTTTAAATAGTTTCAGTCTGTGATAATGCAGATTTAGCGCTCATTACGACGTACAAAGACATTTTGAGATCATTCACAGTTCAAAAGATCCCATCCATGTATATTCCATTTGACTTATTCCTTTTTCATTTCCCTCATTCGGAGAATACATTTGCTATTGCATATTGGAATTCTACATCATGCTTATCCTACGATATATAAAATAGAAAGAAAAAAAGTATTAATATCTGCTCTTAACAAGAAGCCTTGACGTCATCTAAATAGATATTAATCTAAGTCTCTTAAAAAAGCAGCAAAGCTCGAAATGCGAGTTAAGCAGACTCATGAATTAACAGGTTCATCTAAATATGTAGTGGAAATAGTAAATAACCTTGAAAATAAATGAAGTTGTGAAAACAAGAATTGAGAAAAGGGAGGAAAATTCAAAACATTGAATTAAAAAAATTTAGTAAAAATGTTAATAAGAGCTTACAAAATCTTTAAAAAAAACGCAAGGTACTAAGAGGATATAAAAAATTTAAATATTAAAAACAAAAATATTATAACATTCTTGTATGTATGTATATATATATATATATATATATATATATATATATATATATATACGTGTGTGTGTAGTGAGAGAGAGAAAGGCATACTCTTATTTTTTCAATGTATGTACCAAGAGTAAAAATTCCTCAACAAATTGAATTAATAAAACTTGACGACATCGAAATTATTAAATGTTTTCTCACTCATCGTTTGATTCGAAAATCTTTTAACACGAAAAAATATTTCCGTTCCCTTAGGTTTTCGTTAAACACTTTTCATTGTACTTTTTTCATCTTTGAGTCTCGAATATTAAATAAGATTAAATTTTAAAATCAACACATCGCATTAAAACAAATCATTTTAAATGTCGTGAATGAAATATCAAACAACTATTTACACTAAAATATTAGAATATTTCCATAATTAAATTCTTATGGGAGAAATCTTGTTTATTTTTCGAATATCTGTCTAAAATTGAAATCTCAGAGTAAAGAATTATAATTTGTATGACATCACATTTAGCATTAAGAAAATGAAAGGTTTTGATAAGAATAAATGTAAACGCATTCTCATTTATCCCTAGAGATGTCAGAATTTATTTCCTAATTCTTATCACATATATTTCGGTTGGAATATTATTTTTAGTTCAGAGGTTTATAGAGCAAATATTTTACAAGGTTCAGCCTCACTGGCTCCCCTAAATTTTAAAACCTCGTTTCCGTTTCTTGAAATGAAGGCTATAATTCACAAACTCCATCATGGTATGAATGAAGTATTTGCACCAGGGACTCTAGGAACGGAGAACTTTTACAACAGAGAAAATACAACCTTTTACACTAAATCAAAATGCAAATGCTCATTTATAGTGGCACTTCATTTATCTGGCAAAAGGGTGGTGGGCGGTGCCGACCTATTAGCATAAAATTGCGCGCGAAATTTGCCAACAGGACCCTTGGGGCATGCTATCCAGGCGATTACGCTAAAACGAAGACGCTGGCGAGAAAGAGGAAAGTTTCAACTTCGTGTTCCAACTGCAGCTCATAACTGTGGAAGATCGTTTTTAACGAACCGTTTCCCAGTCGCGGCACGTTCTCTTATTCTCTCGCCCCCCTTCCCTCTTATATATCGTCTGTTCTGCCTTCTATCGTCTGACGTAAAAGGAAAGGATTTTTAAGGGGGTTGTGCATTAACGATCTCTGTCAGGTGGTATGGGGGGTGCACCTTCCGCATACAGATGACGGAAAGGACGGGGATGGTGTGGGAAAAGAACAAAGCTGTGTGGAGAAATGTTTTTTGGAACATTGCATCAACCTTTGTAGCAAACGTGTGAGATAACGGTTATGTCACCGTTATGTTATTATGTAACGATGTGAAGTTTGAAAAGTAGTTTGTGGCTTATTACATGAAGCAATATAAGGTTTGATGTTTTAGTATTGGAATAACTACTGCATTTTTTCTCTTTCTTCTTATAATAATACAATGGGCATTTGTTTGCCAAAAATGTTGAAATTCTTCACACGGACAGCTTAGTAGTTATACAATGCGTTGAACACGTTATCACAGTGGAATAGTTTCAAGTCTATGGCCATTAACCTGATACGATAACTATTATTACAATGTTAAAATGATCACAAGGCTGTACTTCAAATTTATATTTGCTTCAATGCTTTCGAATGTAGATGACATCTGTATAGTCATCTCATTATAACCACCGGATAAATATAACATGAAAACTTACAAAATATTTTAAAAAAATTCACAGCATTGTTATTTTTGGTACTATTGCGTACAAAGATCTCTCTAAAATGTATTTTTCTTGTACATATTTTCCATTTTAACTACAATCAATATTATTTTAATTAGATTCTTATTATTGTCATACTTTTATATTTATTCTTATCGTTAGCAACCATATAGCAAAGTAAGGCTAATATGTCGCATTGTTCCTCACTGGTGAGTTTTGGTTCGTCGCAGTGGTCATAATATCGAGTTCGAGGCGGAAATATTTCAGTCGAGTTACGTGTTTGAGTCCTTATTCCTCTAAGAATCCGCCGTATAGCGGGGTTGATACTCATTAAATCTGTCGAAACTTTAGGTACTCTCGTTGTGTGGATATGGAGAACGGGATTCTGATCAGGTGCCGATCTCGTCTTTTGTAGTTAATAAACAAAAAGTGTATTAGTTGTGTGCTCAGGGAGCCTTGTACCTGACGGAACAGATATATTCGCCGTCAATGAGACATTGGAAAAATCATTATACACCAGTATTTTAACAACAATGAAATTAATAAGTTGCTTTTGGTGAATTTTCTCAAAGCAGGCGGAGACATTCTCATTGGCTGAAAAAATAAAACAGAAAAGTTTTTGGGGTGTGAAGACTAACATAACTACTTATGGATTGCTTCGGAAAAGGAAATAAAATTCTTGTGAAAAACGTAGTGATATATAACCAATTGAATATATAGTGATGATATAAACCATCCTCGTATGATAAGTAAAAATATTTTGCTACAAAAAATATTACTTTCCCACAATATCAGTAAATGAAAATTTAACTTGCTAACAATTTCTAGAATGCGTTTTAAGTAATAGTTAGTAATGTTTAGACAATTTTGAAAGTGTCTCAATGATGTTTAATATAGTTTAATTAGTATACTTTCATATTTTCTATCTATGCTTTCATAAAACTTTTACTTTGCTTCTAATTATAAAGATAGGAAACATCAATTTCCATAATTTGCTTAAAGTAAATTAGCTTTTCCTACTCTTGAATCATTAAGGTCTTTTGAAAGAAACGGTATATTGATCAGCAATTATTTCTTGTTTTTAGTCAATTGTTGTGTTTGCTGTCTGAGAGCATCTTTTATTTTTGCTCTTATTGTTTCAATGCAGTTTGAACGTCGTTATTATTTTTACTATATGTCGTGACTAGACTTATTTTTTTTTCCGAAGCAAAGTTTTTTAGAATTCTTATTTAATGTTTAAGCATAAACAGTACGTTATCATCTGACTCAATGGTTCAGTTTGAAATGTGCTATGGATTTTCGATTCACTAAATTTCGTATAATTTGTGTCTGTTTGTTTATTTATCGCCAAGTAAAACATCTGGAAATCTCAATAAAAGTTCACAAATGTGGTTCAAAATATCTCTCATTAACATTTGTTGCAACTTATTAATGTTTTCTGCGAGCATGATTTTGAATTCAGAAGTACTTGAATAACGTCTGACCTGCATAAGATAATAATTTTTTTGGTTTAATTTGAAATATTTCTGCGTGTAATAAATTATCTTCCGTGTATCTAACTACCAGGTGTTAAAATTGTTGTTTCACGTTTCAAGTAATTTAATTAATCAATAATAAATCTTATATCAGTAAGAGATAACTAACAAATGGTAAAATTCGTTATAAAGTTTCATTTGTGTGTTTATATAAATTTGGGATAATTTTTTTAAAGTTTTAGAGATATTTATAAATAATAGTGTAATCTGCCCACTTTTAATTCATATAATTCGAGTATGATTCTAAAAGAATCCTTGTTAGGAATGGGAATGATATAACTGACAAAAGTATTGCCCATTGACTGTTTTTTTCATTTGCTGACAAGTCCATGAATAGGATTCTCTTTACATCCCAATAGTTCTAATCTTTGGAGCAGATTCACCGGAAGCAACCCATGGAAATTATACATTGGAAGCATGTTTTCAAAGTTTCCTGGCTTCCAATGCATAATGATGAATCCATAGGTCATAGACTTTAACAACTCGATGCAAAATGGCGAATGCAACTCAAGCAGTAGTAATCAAAACTAACTTACGAATGAGTGTCAGATTTGTTTTATCATCGTTTAACAGATGACAGCACACCAACGTGCCTTAGCATCGCTATCGTTCGTCAAAAGCTATTACATCTTGAACCTCCCTTGTAAATTTACGGGATAAGTTGGGTAATTGTTTTTTTTCATAAACAATTACCTTTTTTTTGCAGTATATAAATATGATAGAAATTAAAAACTTTCTTTTGCCATTTCAAATAATATTACTATACAATTTTAAAGAAAAATACAATAAATATAAAAATAAAATGAAGAATCATTTCAGAAAATTTTGCTAAAAAATCAAATCCTAAAACGATGCATTATTATCAACCTAATTTTTGAAAAGCATTTGTATGAAATATGGTATACCTAATCCGTGCTCTAATTCTATGTCTATTCTATCCAACAAATTTTACTTGGCTTAAGTAAAAGTGGACGGCATGAATGTTGATTAAAAGTATACTAAAATTTTTCTTCTGTCAAAAAACATTCTGTGGTTTAAAATGTCGTTTTGTGATGATATCTTATTTAACTTTTTCAAATCAGGTAACTTTAAATGTTAAAGCTGTGATCCTGAAGTTATGTTGAAATGGAAATTACAATCTTTTTTTTTTACTCAGTTACGAATAAATAACATAAAAACCATTGAATTAAATATTTAGGTTTCATATACAGTTGTCAAACTTAGAAATCATATTATAGCGTTTAATTTGGAAAAAAAAAAATCAATGTTTTAATGTAACTATTCCATGAGAATGGTTCAAAAGATATTGTCAAATGATCGCTTTTCTTTCCTTTTTTCTGAGAAAATTATGAGTATGACGATCTTCGCATCCTAAGAAATCGTCGCTATAATTTTCCTGATTGATGAAATCTTCTTCTTTGAAGGATATTCACCGGAAAAAACCCTCTGTTTTGATTATTTTCCGATGCATAAAAATAAAACCATGTCTCATCAGTTGTGATAACGTGACACTTATCAAATTTTAATTCGGCAGCAAATGGGTTCCAAATCAAATCTAACCAATGACTCAGTCTCACTTTTATTGGGGTATATTTTAATAGATGGCAGTATACAATGCTAACACCAACTTACCTCAGCAACGCCATTTGTTTTCAAACCCTGGTATGTTTTGAACCATTTTGATAATTTTAATACAGTCTAACTCAATAAATATTCTTTTTTAACTGCTCCACATCATGTCTATTTTGGTACTTTAAGGCACCAAATAACGCTTGAAACAAGCAGAACAGGTCTTCGTTTCCATGGTAATAATAAATGTGACTTAAGCTTACATGCTTATATGAAAAATGTTTTCATCAGAATAAAGAAACTTTCGTGAACAAAATAATCGAAGGCCTTTAACTAGAAATAACACTAACGAACGAATCATCTTGATTTAATCTTCACTTCGCTACAAGAGGAATGAAAAGCACTTTTAATATAAATGCGTACCCTTTCAGATCCCTCTCCAATGCCTTTAAAAGGGGAAAGAGAGGGAGAGAATTAAAGACGCAGGTGTTCTTTGAAAAACGCGTAATGTATGCACTAAAGAGGGTTCTTTGTGAGTAGCCGTAAAACACATCAACAGTCGTTACACTTTCTAATTGGGGGAGATGAACCCGATCAATTTCTTACTCTTTGAGCTTAACAATAAGCCGCAAGTTCAAACGAATGTTCCGTAAAGCTAATTTTCACCATGCTCATTTACTTATGAAGATTTCAGAAGCAGAGTTTTCTAGAAGTATCTGCTTCTTTAATCCATGATCGTTTCATTTTACTATTTTAATTGAAGTATGATTCCACAAAATTTGCAATGTGAAGGCTATTATGAGAGAAACGCTTTCGAAATATTGTGAAACAAAGAGAGCACCTGAAATCATATTATCTATTGTTCTTGAAGCAATACAATTCGTCATCAAATAACTCGAAGCGGATGACTATTATTAAAGAAAAAGTTACACTGCTGATAGACGGTAATTACTTTTTACTGATAGATATTACACATTTTGGTTATATTTCTAAATTCAAAACAAAAGAAAGAAAAACTTAAATATGTGATAAAACAACGACCAATATTAATTCTGACGTATAATGATTCACAAACAAAATTATATTTGTATTTAGAGGATTTGAAGTTAATGAAATTTTTTCGAAACTTTAACTGCAGACATAGCATACCATTCTATGCAGTCGTCTGGCATCTATCCCATTTGTAAAAGTCATTGAAAATGATTTCAAATGCCGCAAATAGTTTTTAATGGCATTAAACATGTTTTAATCTCTCAGTTATGATTCAAATCATTGAAACCGTGTACTGTTTTCTTTGAAAGTTTCCGTATGGTATGCATTGATTATTTTCTTATACATTAATTAAGGAATTTGTTATTAGCATCCTTTATTAAAACGAATTCCGATCTTCAAGGTAAATTTATACCAATTTTCTTCTTTGTCTAAAACATAAAATCCTTAATTACCCCATGGATTGTTGTAAATTTTAATCCTCGAAACTTCAAAGTACAGACACACTTACGAACAAATATTTTTATTGAGTTTATTTAGATAAAATTGTAACGTCTCCCTTTTAATCATGTATGCGATCATCGTTTATAATTTATCCAGTCACTAAACTAAAGTCTAATCACACAAATATAACAGTCAAATAATGAGGAAACAAACGATTGATTATAACAGTTTATTGATAGTTCTTAATTCATGAATAAGGTCTTTCTCGACCACCCTCAAAGTATCTGTAATGTATAACGTCAATATTAAATCTTTTCAGCGTACTCGGGTCTGAGAGAATTAACTAGTGACGACTCTGGATTCGAGCAGTTTTCTTTAGCTTTTACTCACTCGAGAGATTCTAGTCCCTGGTTCAATAAAATTCTATGTACATTCACATACGTCAACTACGCCACCGCACTATTTATTACTAGTAACTTCACTACAAAATCATTTCTAACATCTTACATTTTCCCCGTTGCCTTTTTGTTTATTCCTTTAAACACGTTCAATGCATTTCTAACGTTAATCTAACTTGCCTATAACCATGTTTCATTTGGTTGGAATGAAGCTGAGCGTTCAAATATAAAAATCACAAATTGAAAACCTAGATGTTAGTCAAAGGAAAGTACCCAAAGAGCCCAAATTACAATTTGATTTCACATTAAATAGTATGAAAACATCTTTATATTTTTGCGAATAACTGATTAACTACAAAAAAACAAGCCAAGACTTGACTTTTATTGAAACTAATACCCAAAATTATCTATATAAATAATTATGTATGATAAATGTAAGTGTGTATGATCACTTTCAAATAAAAATAGTTAAGTCATGAAGCATTTCAAACATATTTGTTTGTGTTATGGCTAGAGTTCCAATCAAGGAGCCTCCAAAGTTTCACCAGTAAGCACAAGATAGTAAAGGAGTTGCAAAATTTCAATTTACTCTTAAACGTTATAGCCTTGCTAACCCAATAGGACCTAAAAACCCATCGTAGCAACCCATCTCCCTTTTTGTAACCCTTCAACAACTCTAAATATCCCATTTAGGGTCATTGTCTTTTCCACATCATTTCAACATTTTCTGAAGACGAAGGCTTTCCTTTTCTTGAGGTAAATATAATCTCATCATTGCATCTCTCCGGATCCAAATAACTTCCTCTTTCCAAAAGTGCACCTTCCTCCTCTTTAATGAGATGCAATAGCTGTGCAGAGCTCTCTCCCGGAAAATAACGTTGAGTTGTGTATCTAATGACCCCCACCAAAGAGCCGACATTCTCTGCTAGGTGACTGCTTTATTGTCTTACAACGCTCAGGTTGGCAAAATTGTCTTTTATTTCCTCCTCTTCTCTTTCACTCTTAAGAGTTGGTTGGGAAACACCCTTCTCTCACCCCCTCACAGTTGCTTAAAGTATCATCTTACCTTTTTGGAATTCGTTTCTGGCACTGGAGGGGTGTAAGTGTTTTATTTGTCTGGGGGGATGTGTAGGATTTTTAGAAGGGTTTGATAAAAAGGTCACGGGACTCATGATTTGGATTTTTGATCTTATGCGATTGGGTTTCCTTTAGCGTAGCGAAAATGACACAATTTTGAGTGAATGGATTATGAAATTGTATGATTCGGTCATTACTTTGAGTTAAATCGTACGTATAAAGAGGTATCGATAAGTTTTAATTATCATTAAAAAATAGTAGATACATTTGAAAAAGTTTTATTCTGCAAATTAATTGATCCTTATGTACATCCTTATGCTCCAAATTACAGCTATTCATGTTAATTTGCATGGTTTCAAGAAGCTGTAGATTAAAACAATCTGCACTATAATTCAATCTGCCAAATTCTTCATTGACGGTCATCGTAAGGTCAAAATCCCTGAGAAAACTGTATAACAGAATAATAAGTAAACTGTGTAGGAAGAATAATAAGTAAAAATTAAGTTTCCATTTTGAATATCTCTGTAATAATTAAAACTTCACTAAATACCTGGATAATAATTAAATACCTTACGATAGTGCGAGTTACTTCAAACTGCGGCTTCCAGAAACCAAACAAATCAACATTATTAGCTTAATTTACAATAATATGTACCTAATCCTTAACTAATATGCAGAATAAATTTTACCCAGATTTTACCATTTTTTCTTACTGTCTAAACAAGGCGAAGTAATAATTAAAACTTTTAACTTACTTTAAGTTAAAACTTTTAATTAATTAAAACTTTTCTCCTACGTATGGTTTAAAAGTATATTAGTTGTCATTAAATCATACATTGTCAATTGATAAAATCAAATTTTGAAGTCATTACCTATAGACTAGTATCAATTTCAAGAATAAAGTACACTCTATCTTATCCAATTAAAACTTAAAATTCGTTGAAAATACTCGTATTTTACTTAAAAAAATCTGTTATGCTGCAAGAGAGCTTACGGGTATCCATTCGTTCTTGTCTTGTGGCCGCTAATGACTAGTTGTCATTGTCATGGACTCGCAGCCTGCGCTTTTCATCGGGTCGTAAATTCAAGCCCTGATTCCACCATGTAGTGAGGTTGATGCACGTTAAATCTGTAGAAGCTCTAAGTCCTTCCGTTGCTGTGCTGTGGAAGTTTGGAGAGATAGTAGCCAAGTCCTCGTCACTTTACTGAGGTTCAAAATTACAAGGTCCGTCACAAGTAGCCCTTGTGTTATTTCTCAGTGCGACATTAAAAAACAATTAAAATAAGAATCAGTCTTATACTGTACGCTGTACAACAAATTTTACTTGATTGTTCTCTGTTTCATCAACAATGTTCGACTTTCTTCTGTTTAAAACGTGTCTAAATAGGTGGAGCATAACATCCAAAGCTACTTATTTGCTCTTTTATTTATAAAATTAACTTTATAAAGTTATATTTGAAATTTTATCTCTATCATCTTAGATTGCATTTGATCTTTCATTTGTATTGTAGTTTTGAAACTATTGCAATAATAATTTTTTGGCACTTCTTAGTCAGATATGCCTTTAGCATCATATACAGTCACTGTCATTCATTCATTGCCTCAAAATTTGAATCGGAACTTGAAACGAAAACTCACGCAACACTAAAAACGAACACTCTCCCAAAACTTGAAACGATCATTTTCAAATAGTTCATTTGCAAAATTGCAAGAGGGATTTTTTTTCTTATTTTTAATATGTTATGCATGTTTGTTAACAATTTAATCATATCGAAATAGTATGCTTCGAAATATATTCATTTCAGACATATTCAGAAGCATTACATTCATTCACTGACGATTATTTTGAATTGATTATACACCGCATTTATATACTGTTCGATACATTGAGTGATTGTCATCTAAAGTTGGAAATAGAAAATATATTTCGAACTTCTGCGATGTTTGAATGAGATAGTTACTACCATTATGTAAGTTTTCTTTTACCATTTTCAAAAGCATCCCGCTATTACAAGTATTACAACCGTACAGGTTACGTAATTTGCTAAAGCAGAGTTCGTATAGAAACATAATTGCACAATTTTCCTCAAACTTCTTTGATGTCAATTCAATAGCCTTACTTTTATCTAGTACCATTTGCGAAATGTTAGATGTATGCTTCGTGTTATCGGAAAGATTTCGAATAAATTCTATCGTGAACAAGAGAAAAAATTGATTGGAAGAGTTATGACAAATTTTTTCTGATATGGAACGTAATGTAGCTTTGTTAAAACACTACGCTCATCACAAAACAATTTAACTGAGAATTGTTATGGCAACTGATACGCTAAAATGATTAAAATTTTCCATGTTTTTTTTTTTTATTATTATTATTATTATTATTTTATTTTATTGCTGAAACAAGAAAGAGAACCTTGCTGACTCAACAGATGAATTATTTTTAACAATTTGGTAAGTGGAAAGTTCGAGAACATGTCATTAAAATGATAAATACACATGCCACACCATACGGAAAAATATTTTTTTCCTCATAATGTTTTTTTAAGATTCTGATTTTCAAAATCTATTCCATAGAGCTGACAGTTTCTACACTATAAAATGAATGTTTCCTATACAGGAAATGTATGTAAATAAACGCTCTGAAGTTTATTTACTATACAATATTCGTATAAAAATGGAAGGAAATTTGATTCAAAAAATTTAATTATTTAAACATGTTGTTATATTTAATTTTTGAAATTATAATTATGTTCTGTGTATAAAATATTGTGTTAATAAGTACTCAACAAATTTCAAAGCTGTAAATGCGGAACAGTTGTAAGATAAAAGATGTAACTAAAATTAAGTACATTACTTGCAAATGTAAATACCACTTTTAAATATTAATAGCTCATAGTTATTTACTTGTGCAAAGGAAATGATATTTATAAACATAAACATATACATGAGTATATATAGATATCTTAATAATAAAATAGGACTTCCGGTGCTTTCAATTTTAGAAAAACTTAGGTTTATTTGAATTTAGCATTAATTAAGCTCATTTTTCTTGTCAAAAGCTTCTCAATATTGTTAACAAGCGTTTTGATATTTCATAACTTACTACTGTAAAAATTATTAAAAAGGACTTAAAGACTTTTTGAAATTTCTTAACTAAAATTAGAACTTTTTATAAACAATGTGTTTCTTAGCAAAGTTACTGTAAGAGCTATACATTTACAAAACTATATTGTCTACTTCAGCCTTCAGTAAAATGCATAAGAAAAAATATATGAGACTTGATATTGAGAATTTGAAAACTAGGCGCAGTAATTCTCAAGATCCATTGATTTGCTTTTAGATTTCCCAAAATGCTTGAAGTAAAACATTTTTTGATGAAATATTAAGAGCTTTCTATGATATACATGAATATTTTCCCGTTAGAAATGTATACGCGTTCAAAATAGTCTTCCTCTATATCTACAATATGAGGCAATCATAAAATAACTACACATAACTCTGGAAGTGAGATTTAATTTTAGTGTGACGTCTTCGACAAAAAATGAGCCTTTTTACGTCATGTTGAAATAATTATCACTTTTTCTAATTAATAACTATGGAAGTCATTGTTAATTATTAGAATATTTGTATATTTATGAATTTATCTGTGGAAGATAAATTACATTTCTACACATTATTAATTGTATATGAACAAGGTACGTATCGAGAAATTTTTCATGGGTGGTCTCTCATTTCAATTCATATCTCAAAATTAATTAAAAATTTTGTTGTTTGGTTTCAAGGTGATGAAATGTTTACTAGAATACAGGATATCTAAAAAATAATTAAAAATTAAGTATGAAGTATCAGTTTTAAAATTTCAGTAGCATCCTTATGGAAGGGTTAACAATTCTCTACATCCTCTTCATTGCTATACCACTGGTATGAGCAATTAAAACCCATTAGCTGAATATACGTTCGCAAGTAGTGCACTTGTATTTTGATACATCTCTAGATATTAACTTCATTTATGAATTTGAAAATTTACACATAATTCTTTTAAAAATAACATTTCTTTCACTGAACATAATTATAAATTCTAAAATAAAATTTAAGGACTTTAAACGTTTTAACAAAATTTATGATTCTATAATTTGCCTTACATTTTATACAAATATTGTTCTGAAACTAAAATCTATAACTGTGTATTAAGAGTTCGCTGTACTGGTAATAACCTCATTTGTATGGATAAAAACATCGGCACTATTGATAAAGTAAATTTTGAGAAAAGTATTCTGGATTCCTAAAAAAAACATTTTGAAAAAAACATAAAGGTATTTTGCTATTTGGTGAGGCATGTTTTCTTACAATTTTTAAAATAATATTTCCTAGCGTTCTGGTTATTACATTCTCATCAATAATAAATGTATAGGATCAGACGTGTGTCCTTTAATTTTTAAAGTTAATATTTTAAGCATTTTAGTGCCTCAGGTATCTTAAGAAATACATTTGATACAATTGATGAAATGAATTATATATTTTATGAACTCTCAGTCACATTTATTGATTCAGATTAATACAAAACAATGCAAATTAATTTATAAGTTTCCTAATCCTTATTATGTGAACTAATCATCATAATACTTCTGAGGCTCCTTCGCAGGGGCATTCATTAATTTGACTCCGATACAACTGAAGTAACAGTTATATTGATAAAGTCAGTAATATAACATTACAATTAGTTAACTATAAAATGGAGAAAATTGTCAACGCTTAGAGATATTATCAATTATGATCTTCAAGTTTAAAATAACCGTTAATTGTATAATCTATTAGCAGAAACGGAAATAACATGAAGCCCTTTTAAGATTTTAAGACATTTGTATTTTGATGTATCCTCAACAAATAGAA